>JARFJB010000218.1:10247500-10535000 GCA_036346205.1 Vesta saturnalis | reverse complement strand
TGTTACAATACAATTAAAAATATGTGTTATTTAATAAATACTGTGAATGTCGTACTTCATTTATAAAATTGAAGACAAACTTAAAGTTTTTTTTCAATTAAAACAAATTGGTAAATAGTGAACAACATTATAAATAATTAATATACCAAAAGTGGGTAGATTTACTGATTTACATTGTTCGAAAATAACTAGTCATAAGCAAAGTCTCATATTGTTCAATATTGAATATAATTGTCTACTATATAACATAAAGATTGATGTAACATATTCCAAAATTAAAACATATCCAAAGTTATTATCTTAACCTATTCTTTGTTTATTTAATAAAGACTTCTTCTACTGCAACAGAATACATAACGCCTTACCTAATATAATGTTTCATCTAAAATTTACATATTTTAATACAAGTCATATACGATACTTCACAAGTTTTTGTTGTGTATTTTATGTACAATAGTCAAATTTTTCAAACTGTCACTAATTCACTAACATTAATCCATTAAACGAGGAAGTGTATCAAATAATCTCATGCACCGTCGATAAATGGTATGTCCGATCTTATTTCACTACATCCTTCACTTTCCTAAAATGAAAATTACAATTTAGTGGAGAGTAACAATATATTCTTACATGGTGTTTAACAGGTTCCTAAATAAAAATATCAATATATTTTTACATAAATTCACATTTCACAACACCTAAAAATTGAGAGAGGGCTGCTAGATTAATAGAATAAATTGAATTCCCGATTAAGTGATGCTAACACAACCAATAAATAGAGTGTATATGTACTTAATACTTCGAAACCACATTAAAAAAGTATCTATTTCATAACCTCATTGAGGTTAACACTGTGAAACTAAACTACTTCAGTATTACTAACTAAAAACCATTAATTTTCCTTAAACTCTAGTGCTTAAACGGTTTAAGATTTAAAACCCAAAATTTCCGAATTGAAACTAACTGTATTTCCGCATATTTTTGCACAAAAGAGTTTTTTGATTAAAGAATTTTAAGCACATCCGCATTTTGATTTTTTTTACAGAAAAATAATTCATGTTATATATCATTTGAAAGGGTTTAACACCCTGAATACAAAAATGTATTATTACACATGGGGTCTAAACACAACGGACGTCAATATAACTATTTTATTGAATCAATATAACAATTTATTGTAAACCCAATGTTACTTTTACACTTATCAAAAAATAATTTATAAACAAAATAAATTTGTAATTAAAATAAACATAACATCTACGTAACACAAGGCTGTTATATTGACGTGTTGTGTCACATTCACGGTGTTCTACACTTCCTAGTAGAAAACATTTGTAATGTTCCTTCTGTTGCATTTAGAACTCATGTGTGATACGTTTTTATAATCAGGGTGTTAAACACTTTCAACTGATATATCAGATGACCTACGTTCCTATTTAAAAAAAAATCAAAATGCTTAAAATTATTTAATTAAAAAATTTTTTGTGCAAAGATATGCCCAAATACATTTAGTTTCAATTCGAAGATTTTATGTTTTGTACGTAGAACCGTTTAAGAACTAGAGCTTTGGTTAACGACCTCATATATATATATATATATATATATATATATATATATATATATATATATATATATATATATATATATATACATTGTTACATTTTTATTTCCTTATTAATAATTTTTTCACATTCATAGTGTGAACGCACCTTTAGTAAACGTTAACCTCAACCAAATAATGCATTCTATTTAACAATCAAGATCGGGTGCGATACTTGTCCTTTATCGTATCACTCGCTTTCCAATTGCTCTACAAGCAGCATTCTCGAACGGTTGTTTTGGGTGTTAATGTTATATACCAGGTTTATTATTGTAATTTTGTATCAAGAAAAACGGAAATTACCGTATTATGCGATAATTAATCCTGTCGAGGGATTGCCTATGGTATAACTATATCCAAGAATGTACGTAGAATAAATTAAATTATCACTATTTACCATATTCTATTGCTTGTAGGGTTCTTTTTCTGCCTTTTTTGGTGCCTCTGCTTTGCCTATGGCTGCACCTTTACCTTTTTTTGTTTTTTTTTATTGACGACTGTGGGAAATTAAATCTAATTTTACAAGCGCCGTCAAGGAAAATGGCCGTTGCAACACGATCCCACTCTAATCTTTGGCGACACAGCCGGCCAAGTAGGGCAACCCACCTGCATCTAAAGAAAATAAGTTAGATAAGTGAATGTTTAGTATAACAGCTAATCTTTTTTTGTGCTTTATGCCGCCGCTTAATTAATTAATTTTCTCCACTGGCTGTATTCAATGCTTATTACATGTATTACGATTTTTAAAGGTGATTATTGCGCTTTATTATATAACGTAAATTAGGACAAGAATTCATTGTTTGAGTTATGTGCAATTTTTATTTTCGGTAATCACTAGAAAAAGATCAGCCAAAGCAATTTGTTGGAGCTTAACGCCTGCTTTCTTTTACTTTTATTGTTTAAATGCGAGTGTTGTAGACATGGCATATATATATATATATATATATATATATATATATATATATATATATATATATATATATATATATAATATACCCGGTGTTCGTCAAAAAGGACGAATGCATTGTTAATTTATTATTGTTAAATATATGAAGTGAAATTTTCACTAGATAGCCTGACCTTCTGATGGTATATATGTTAGAAATTTTCTTTAGTTCGCCCTAGTCGACCGCTGATGATAGCGTAGCTATCGAAACGCGTTTGGTGTTTTTTAATTTTGTGTGGTCCTATAACAATATTTCCTCAGCCCACCCCCTTCCGAGATATCACCCCTAAAAGGTGGTGAGTCAAAGTGAGTTGTTATCTTTTTTTTCAAATTTAAGTGAAGATGGAAACTTGAAGTTTTGTAGTTTCTGTGCGCTCGCAAAGGGCTAACCACCGATATTTTTTCAACATTTATTACGAATCGTATTTTATTCTTGCATTTTACCTCTTTACTGTTTTACACTCTCAATACGTAGTTTATTATTTAATAAAGAATTGAAATCATGGTATTGTATTTTTTTTCTCCGAATCTATTGATTCTAGGAAAAGTTTTTAAATAAACAGGGCTTTTAAGTAACATTTTTATTACACAGACCTTAATCGGGAAAAAAAGATTTGATATTAAATAAAGTAAGGGTTGTTAATTTTATCCCCTTATAATGTAACGAAAATGTTGAAAAAGTACCGGTGGTTAATCCTTTGCGAGTGCACAGAAATTACAAAATTTCAAGTTTCCATCTTTACTCAAATTTGAGAAAAAAAAATAAAAACTCAATTTTACTCACTGAGGAAATTTTGTTATAGGAAATAATTTCATATGGGCAATCACGTCCTGAATTTCTTCGCATGCAGTTAGAAACAACCTGTATGATATATATATATATATATATATATATATATATATATATATATATATATATATATATATATATATATTACTTGAAGCGCAGTAACAGCCGTTAACAACGTTAAGAAAAAGTTATTAACTAATTGCTTAGTATTATCAGGGCCTGCGGCTAACTAGGATTTTAATAACTCTGCCAATATTTCAGAACGTTTATTTTATTCCTTTATTAAGGCTTCTATAATTTTTTTATAGGTTTGAGTAGAGGAAGGTATGGCATTTTTTGTTTTAAGTATAATTCCGCTCGAATGAGAACCGTGTCTTTGTAAACACTCCTCTTACTTAGATTAAAAATTTTTGGTTATTCGACAGAGCGGGACAGGTTGAATCCGTTCAATTTCCTGTTTGATGTTCGATCCTAATTCCGGTAAGGTTTGTGATTTATTACTATATACCCCGCTCTTCAGAAATCCGCAAAAAAAATCGCATGCCCAAAGATCAAGAGATTTTGTGGCCAATTTTTTTTTTGCCAAAAGTCTGTGTTTCCATGACTTGATTATTGTTTGGCAGTTATTGACATTTAAACAGAAACATGCAGAAGTGGCCAGGCGTTCAGCGTGCATTTTGCGTAAAATCGTTTTATGAAAATGGTGAGTATATGACTTCGGTACAACAATTGTTTCGTAATAATTTCAATGTTTCACGACATGAAAGTGTGCCGTCCGCTCATGAAATTATACAGTGTGTAAGAAATTTTGAAGAATCTGGCATCACATTAAACTTGAAACATAAAGGGGCAATAAGGTCTGTAAGAACGGAGGAAAACATTGATAGGGTCCGAGTAGCATTAAAACGTAGTCCTCTGCGTTCTGCAGTAAAACATGCTTCTGCACTAAACATTGGCTACACACCGTTACGACAAATTTTACATAAGGACTTATCTTTCCACCCTTACAAAATTCAAGTCGTCCAAGAGTTGAAAGATAGTGATATGCCTGCTCGCAGGATTTTCAGTGAAGAAATATTGCGACTTGTACATGACGATGAAAACTTTATTCACCACATGTTTATGTCAGATGAAGCACATTTCCATTTAAACGGATATGTAAACAAGCAGAATAGTCGCTATTGGAATGACGAAAACCCAGTAGAGATACACCAATATCCACTACATAGTCCGAAACTTTCATCATGTGGTATTATTGGGCCATATTTTTCCCAAGACGATAGCGGACACACCAATACTGTTACGGTAAACCACTACAAACACATGATCAGAACATTTGTGACGGAACCGTTACCTAGGTTTCCGGACATCAATTATTTTCAGCAGAACGGGGCTACAAGTCATATTGTTTGCGTGTCTTCTTTAAGGGAACTTTTCTGGGGCCGACTCATGTCCAAACATGGTGACGTTTCCTGGTCCGCAAGATCGTCAGCATGTGAGTTTTCCCATTGGGGATTTCTGGAGAGCAGGGTATACAGTAATGGACCAGAAACCTTACCGGAATTAGCAATAAACATAACACAAGAATTGAGCGAATTCGACGTGTCCTGCTCCACCGAGTAATGGAAAATTCTGAATCTAGGTTGGAAGAGTGTTTACAAAAAATGGCTCTCACTTGAGCGGAATTATTTTTAAGACATAAACTGGCATACTTTCATCTGCTCAAACCTGTAAAAAAAGTTTTGGTAACATTTTCAAAAATTTCCCGCTTCACTGGCGGACCCTGTATATATATATATATATATATATATATATATATATATATATATATATATATATATATATATATATATATATATAGAAAGGGAAAGAGAGAGAGAGAGAGAGAGAGAGAGAGGAAAGTGATTTCATTCAAATCTGAACTTTTTACAGTAAACGTTCTATACAAACTTGAACTGAAGTAGAGTAGAAAGAATGTGTATATTGGTATTTGTTGTGTGGCTCAGACTGGATATAATTATCTAATTTTTAGTTTCGTGTGGCGTTGTACAAAATTCCATATCGTGTAAATTAATAGTAATGTGCATAGAACAACATGAGCCGCCTAAATGGCAACATTGCATACTTTCACCTAGTATCGCTAGTCGTTTGCGGAAATTCAACCTAAACAAGATGCGTTCTTGCTTTTACTGCATCACCCACCAAGAAATAAGCAGAATAATTAACTAATTATTTACGAGTAGTATTAAATTGTTTCGAAACAAAGTAAGAGTTACCGAGCTTTGATTAAGTTGAAAGCAGGCAAGCAAAATGCTTAAAAATACAAAGTGACAAAGGCATAGTACTATTGGAAAGGTTTTTTGATGAGAACAATGGGATACCTCCAGAAGTAATGCACAAACAAATAGTAAATCTTTAGGATGTTTCTGCATTATCAGTCTACTAAATCCTACACAGCTTATATGTATTTTAATTTGAATGAAAGCTTTTACTTTAATAGGTATATGATGATTTGTGACTAAATAATTTAACAAATTTAGTTTCTGTAACATTCTAACGCAGTAATAACAAAGTTTCATATATTCAATATGAATCAGGTTCATCAAAGTTAACTCTTAATCTTGTTATGCAGTTCTGTTCTTTTGTAGTATCCACACATGCTGTAAAATAAACATTAATTTAATGTCAGTTATGCAACGAAAGCCTCGCATACTAATCAATTTGTTAAAAAAAATTCAAAGGACCCCCTTTAGAGAACTTGTTGAGAAATCATTTGTGCTTTTGAGTGTTATGTCCACTCAATGTAATTACCCTTCTGTGAATAGTATTGTAAGTAAAGGCTACTCCGTTTTTTACCATACATACAATTTAACACTATTAAAATTGTTTATTAAAATAAAATTTAATCCATGGGCACACTAAAGACTTGGTTTTTTTTCACTTTTTGATGTATGATGCACTTACAATTGGAATTAGCTAAAAATTTCCTTGTTGATATTCTTTTTTTGTATGTATTTTGAAGTTCTAAATTTTACTTAATTTTTTTTTTCACGAAGGGAAACACTTTCAATGTCCTGGTTGGTCTATATATTTTACTCAAACCTGCAATAAAAAATTAACTCTGTTACAACACACTGTTTGCCTTTTTCGTGTATGTATTTTAAATTTTTCCAAGCATAGAAATAAATAGCAGAAGTGCGTTAAAAGCAAAGCAAAGATTTTGTTACGCATTCAAACTGCTCTAGGCGTCGTACAAGCTTACTAAGGTAAACGGGTTGTCAAGCTAACTGAGTGGAAATGGGCGGATTCGATGTCAGACTTAAAATAGTTGAAATTTAGTTTCAAATACTTACATTTACCACAGCAAATAACAACATTGAATCTGGGAAAAATTGCCTCTAGGCGCCACACAATCCTAAATTTCTCTAAAACGAATTGTCCTAGGAGAGGTGTTAAGTTAGTCCTACCTGACTATGGAAGGTAGAATTGAAGTTTCAACACGCCGGCGCATTACTCGCTAACTTAGATGTACGTGTTCATTTAGGCCTATAAGCGCGTATAAAAATTGAGCAATTTGGTTTCTTAAATGCCCTAAAAATATGTTTGTCTCAGAATATTTTAATTGCACTTGACACTAAATGGTTAATTGTCTATAAATTGTGCTGTTAACAATCGCAGGTACATTTAAATCAGTAATATCAATCTCCCACACTGTTTAATTTAATTCATGAAGCTTAACACACCTTTATTTAGTTACACAAATAATCACTTCAAGTTCCTTTTTAGATCGCGTGGGTTCTTGTACTCAAAACTTTTCAACTCAAAAATTGCTGTTTATCGCAAATCTGGTTAAACACTTCTTAAATTTTGGAAAGCTCAACAGTAATTTCCGTTTCGCAATTAATCATTTCATTTGTAAACGTTGAAATACTTCATCCCTAAAATGGGTTTCTCAGTAAATAATATGCACTGCGTCACTCATTATTTACAAATAAAAACCAGCATAGATCGTTACAAAGTACTCGCGCGCGATCACTCTTTTAAGTTTAACTCTGAGCCCGAGTGTCTCTCGCTATAATGTTACATGCACAAAGGTATGGTCGTAACAAAAGTAAAAAGTGTGCCGTAACAGCTAGTAGGGATATGGCCGGAAGCTCAGTCGGTTGGCTAGTTACTTGGATGCGTGGACCTATGACTGGCGTAAATACACATAGAATTTTAAAAGGACACCACTTGATTTATAGTTATACCGCCCTTACACCAAGAAAACGACACACTAGGAGGTATGCTACAGTTAAAAAAATAATACTGGAAACATTTTAAGAAGACAATAGTCCCGGTTAGGGTTTAAATCCTAAACCGTAGTAGTAAATAAAATAATTATTGGTAGCTTAACACAAATCGGTTTATTCTTTTCAGATACAATTAACAGTAATAAACCCCAAACCTTAAATGTACACCAAATATGGTTAACGTAAGCTTTATGAAGTCACAATAGCATCGGTATAAAATTGTACTGGCTACAATAAGTAATCGTAATCGGGATAGCTACTATTCAACAAACAACCCGAGAATTTGTATATACTCACAATGATTTGAGTAATCAGTGCAATAGTACCACACTCACCTTTCTTTCTAGTGCTTAGTCTAAACAAAATATACAAAAAATTTAACCAAAAATTACGGAGCAATGAATAATATCTTTTTATGCACTGTTCAACATACATCGTTGACCCTAGAAATGAAATACACAACACATAAAAACCAAAATAAATTAAGATCGTAGTTCTGGAAGGAGCTCTCCTTGCAACTTGCGTATCGGTTTTAACTCAACCGGAACATAACAACATAAATAACTGAAATATATCAGCCAGATGTCTACCATTGCATTTTCTCAAACAACAACAAAATAAATTTGAAAGTAATTAATAGGAATGACTGCTAATACTGTTACAAGCAAAAATTAAAGGCATAAATGACAACCTTGATAATTACACAGTAAAACTCTAAACCTTAAATCAAAACTTTCCAGCTGAAGTCTAAAATATTTACGTTCAACTAATAGTTTCCTTATTTATGATAAATTTTGTTATAACTCACAATTAAAGCTTAAATATTAGTACACAGCGAGTGAAAAACACAAACCATAAATGAAATATCTAAATTGTTCAACACTTATTAAATCATCACTTGTATCACCCAATATAAAGCATTTTACTTTACCGAAAGCATAAATATTAAAGTCTAATGCGGATTACCCAATATAAAGCAGCACTGTCGAATTACAGGAGTAGCAACTTCAAGGCAAAGATGTGCAGAATGTTACAACTGTTTGTAACGTACCTAAAATTCCAAACCTTAATAATTAATGCACCTCAAAATAAAGCACCAATGAAGATAAATTAGTAACGGTAAAAGCGAACAGCTCAGTAGGTATGAATGGTGTTAATTATTACTAAATCTTAATTAAAAAGTTATGATTTAAAATGCAATATCTCATTGGGTGTAACACTAATCAATGTCCCAATTAAATGTGTGTAGAGCACATACCACTAGAAAAACCATGCTATGTTTGCAGCTGTAATTCGTCTAATAACGAACCACGTTTAGACTATTTCGAAATTGAACTTAAACGATTGTCTATATATCCAGGATTCCGTTATGAATTCGTAAAAAATTAAAGACTCACCAAGAAGTAGTTGGTATATATGGGTACTCGAGTGTCTCACTTGATTTAAACTTAGTGTTCTTTTGTAGAAGGTCGAGACGATTTAGAAGTCACCCTTCGAATTATCTTCCAGCGGGCTGTCGTAGACTCCTGTTCAACATTAAATAGTTAGGAAGAAATATTAACCATGTACTCATAACTCCGGGTGTAAGTGAGCATCTCATCTGTACAGATGAACGATCCTTTACAGCCCTAGCATGAAGAAGCGAGGAAAGGACCAAAACCAAAACCAAATGAAAAACCTAAAAATCAAATACTTCAAATACGAGCAGAGTACTAAGCACCGTAAGTGTAATTAGTTAAATATTTACCGGAAAGGTGTACGTGATACTGTTAAAAAATGTTTACTCTCCTCCTGCCGAGACAATAAGCATATGATTGTTAAAAACTTTATAACCGTATAAAACCAAAACTAAGTTACTTGGTTAGTATAATTTTTTCCACATGTTGAAATTGTAAAAACCAGCGTCAAACTGTATGTAACTTTACCAAATAAATTATATAAAAATTACAGGAACAAATTTTCTCAAACATGCATGGCTGCTATCGACGCATTTTTCGTCACAAAATGGCGTTCTAGAAGAAGACCAAATGAAAACTACTTGATGCGTTTAGCCAATAAAATCTTATCATCATTATAAATTATTGCATACACCTGCATTATTTCGCGCAATGTTGTCATTATTTCTCAACTTGTACCCAAGTACTGTGTGTTGTCTACCAACACGCATAAGAAATTCTTAAATTTATATACCAGCGGTCATCTATTCTGCAAAACGTCATCATATTTATACCGTTCGAACCAAAATAGCCTATCCTACTATACTATGCTTTATTTGTTTAAGTACATTAATTAAAATGACTAATTTTCATTTTGGCCTTTTAGCTCAGTAGTATTTTGTACTTTATTATTACGTTATTAAGGCCCTCGACACTCTGAACAAATAGATTAAAAAGTTCATATACATTTATTTCCTTTTATTTATGAATGTAAATGTTTAGACTTAAACTACTTAAATAAAATAAATAAACATATATACAGATGGATTCTTCGATTCGGATTGCTCCTGGGAGGAGGGTTATGTGGTCTTCTGGAGTTTCTGCAATGTAACATTAATAGAAGGGTTGGTTTTTGACTTTTAATCTACGTTTTTGACTGGTTTGAGTTTACTTGGCTAACTACCGAAATAAAATAAATAATTTTACCTGATTGCGTCCCTCTATAAAATACAGAAGTCGGGAGCAAGATAAAACTGTTATAAACACGTGTGAGATAAGACGCCGAGTTCAGTGCTCTGCTTTCACACAAATAATCAATATTTTTAAAGCGGTCGGATTTCGAACGTATAAGAATACTGTAGTTTTATACCTGCTTTTCTTATGAAAATAAACTCATTCGCGTTTAAATTCAATTTTGCCCTTTTAAATAAATGAAAGCTTTTCGTTTTGAAGGTAGATTTTGCACGGTAGCTGCGGATTATTTGTTTACCTTCAAATATTAATTATACTATTACTAAAAGATATAAAACCTTTGTTTTCTATTAAACTGAATCGTTTGCGTCTAACAATAATGATATTAATTATTTAACGCGAAATAGATCACCGGATGGTTTCTGGTTTACAATCTTACTAATTGCAAACGGTATAACTTACATTTTTCGGTAGTGGCGGCGGAGGCGGTTTAATTACAGACGATAATTTACCGTTTTTACGGTTACGTTTCGATTTTACTGGATTAACGGCGTAAACTAAGTGGTCAGCTTAATCTCCCGACAAGGTTGTAATTACAGGTACTCTGCGGTTTCTGGTACGTTTTTCGAGGTGTTTTTGTTTTAGTGTTAGGGTAAATTTGTGTAGGTGGGTCTCCTTTGTTAGTAATCTGGGTAACTACCCGTTAAACCAAATAAGAGGATCTTCGGCGGTCAATGGAATGTAGTGCAACTACCCTCCAAACTCCACAGTGTAGGTGTCTAGTAATGAAAGAGTATGTCGGGCTTCAACCCTGCATATCCCTCTCACCAGGGTATAGTGATGTAGGTATCTCAAGTTACGTACATTTAACATTAGATCTCCGCAACTCTAACCCTTTGGCTTCGTGGATGATATCAAGTCGCGGTGTCGCGTTTTCTGCTCCGGACGGCGGTTACAAACTGGCGGTTTCAGGTAGCAGTCGGCGCGAACTCGAAAATGGAGTACACGATTTTTGATCGGATTCTTCTGGTAGAGATTATTTTAGCAGCGCGTGCCGCATTTTTATAAAGCATTTCCGAGGGTGGCTACAAAACTTTGGGGTGAGGTTCCGTAGGCCAGTATTGGCGGAAGATGCTCTGACGCATACAAACTTTTAAACGTTTTTGAGATTTACGTCTGGGGGGAGAATGCATCATTAATTATTGTGCAATCTTTTGCAACGTTATGAAATATGTTTAAATTTTAATAAAAATTCTACGAATTTTTATGATTGCTTGCACCTGTGCACTTAGCAAGTCACTTTGTCTTAATGGATTCCGCGAATTTTATATCAGTACTGATATATTATTTAGCAAATAATTAATCATGACAGGAAAATTTTGATAAAGGACGGCGTCTTGTAACTAAATATTAGGAAAATAATTAATAATAGTAAACAAATGGGATATCTGACGGCGTCCCTTTGCACCACAGGAATTTTTAACGCACTCATTTTACGGGGAGGTACGCGGGAAACGGCCCCAATGCAATTGAAACTACAAAATCGCTTCCATTTTTAAATTTTTACAAAAATCTCGATATTACTTCGAAAAGACCCAATTTCGCATCAAATTTCATTCTACACATTGTCCAGATCTAGATTCAACTTTTTATGAAAGTCCTATATGTAGGCAAACTTTCCTTCCGCAAAACTTAGTAAATTCAGCACCATTTGTCCTTGAGCATACACCAAATTTTTGCATTGTGCAATATTATGTCATTTATAAAAGCAAAAAGGCGTATTTTTGAAGTAAGTGCAGTTTTGAAATAAAAAGAAAACCAGTAGACTTTTCTTAATAATAGTATTTTTACATGAAAGCCTGTATTTTAATCTACTTTTGCACATAATTCCCACCAATATTAAGGGACTTATCGTATCGTACAACCAGCTTTTGAATACCATACTCGTATAAATCTGCCACCTGATTAGATAACCTCTGCAACACGCTTGTCTTCGCCTCTTTATATTTGTCTTGGCGCTGACCACCCAATTAATTTTCAAATGCAAGAACACATGGTTGTCACTGGGCACTAGATCGGGGCTATACGGAGGGAGATTCAAGTTGTTTCCAACCAAACGATTCGATCAGTTGTTGAGTTTGATTTGCCACTAGTGGACGGGCATTGTCATGCAGCAAAACGATTCCATTACTCAGCATGATACATCTTTTGTTTTGAATTTCATGGCGCAGTTTTCTTAAGGTATCAATTCATTGTCACCACAAGGAAAAAAATACACAAGCAACACCCCCTTCCTGTCAAATTTCATTATGGGAGTATTACAAAATAGGTTCATAATTACCCTAAAACAAATTTTAATTTTCACTTTTTGGAAGGTCGTGTGTTGTTCTAGATCAGATATTTATGGAAGCACTATTACTTGACAAATCACTCCACGTTGAACCATGACTACAATTTTTTGATTACACAATATTTCATTTGTAGAATGCTTCAAACGTTTAAATGTTTTAATCTAGATTAAAATACTATCGTTAATGGTATAAAATATGTTAAAATTGTCAAGGGCGTAACAAAAGTTGCGTTTCGGAAACTGTACTTAACCCTCCACCGACCGAAATAATTTCATAACGTAAACGACCGAAACTGGGTCATAAGTGACCCATTATATACTAACGTAATATTGATGTAAAATTGGGCTTACTATATGAATTTAATGAAAAGTATTTAAACAAATATTATTTTATCGCTGTATTGAACAATTATTGCATATTATGCGAACTGTCTTTGGCCCGTGAATCTTACAAATAAACCTATGATAATTATCACATTTATCACTGTACTTATTGTCATAAATTAATATAAACTGTAATTATCGAAATTTTAATTCTGCAGACAACAGTAAAACACCAAAGTAATTTGTTAATTGTGTAAGTTATTGTTTACTCAACGCAATAATTGTAATTGAAACTAAAAGAAACGTAGGCCGTTGAGTTCAAGGGTATATGTGCTATATTCTAAAATTTTAGTAATTGTACTTTAACCGAAACTGATCTGTATGTGAAACTGTCTTATATAAATGTTAATGTTAATAGTAAAGAAAAATAAATGCCCGTGATACAAAGCGTCTACCCTAAATGAAAGACAAATAGAAATAAAATAAAATTTACATTAAAGCTTTTTATACATAATTTTAACCGACGCGAAAACACCAACTACAGCTACAATTTCAGCGCTACAAGAGTGACTTATATTTTGTCAATGTAAACTTACCACAAATAAGCAAACAAAGGTTAGCAGATATTATGTGTAAGTTACAAACGTATATGGGTATATAATATATGAGTAAGTTAATTGTATAGATAGAATTGAATTATTTAATCAACATCCAATGTTGTAGATAACCGTACAACTGAAAAACCGAGTAATTAAATTAAAATTTCTATGTTCGATATTATAGCTACACATTTTTCACTTGTACAAATAGGAAGTAGATTGATGCCGTGTAACCAGTCATCATAAATTGGTTGCCATGATAGCTAGGTGAAAAATGTAACTCTTGGCTAATCTGCTGTTGATGTGTAGATGATGGATTTTATATTTAGAGTAAGTAATCTTGAGGTTTGATCGGGATTGAACATGTAAGTTCAGCAAGAATCGTAACGGTTACTTTTCGATGTTTCCAGAGAAGTCTAGAAAAGGAACAGTCAATGTTATGTTATGTTATGTTATGTTATGTTATGTTATGTTATGTTATGTTATGCTACGTTACGTTACGTTACGTTACGATACGTTACGTTACGTTACCTTATGTTATGTTATGTTATGTTATGTTATGTTATGTTATGTTATGTTATGTTATGTTATGTTATGTTATGTTATGTTATGTTATGTTATGTTATGTTATGTTATGTTATGTTATGTTATGTTATGTTATGTTATGTTATGTTATGTTATGTTATGTTATATTATGTTCTGTTATGCTACGTTACGTTACGTTACGTTACGATACGTTACGTTACGTTACTTATCATGTTATGTTATGTTGTTATGTTATGTTATGTTATGTTATATTTTGTTATGTTATGTTATGTTATGTTATGTCATGTTATGTTATGTTATGTTATGTTATGCTACGTTACGTTACGTTACGTTACTTTATTCATGTTATGTTATGTTATGTTATGTTATGTTATGTTATGTTATGTTATGTATTTATGTTATGTTATGTTATTTATGTTATGTTATTTATTACGTTACGTTACGTTACGTTACGATACGTTACGTTACGTTACCTTATGTTATTTATGTTATGTTATGTTATGTTATGTTATGTTATGTTATTATATTTATGTATTTATGTTATGTTATGTTATGTTATGTTATGTTATGTTATGTTATGTTATGTTATGTTATGTTATGTTATGTTATGTTATGTTATGTTATGTTGTGTTGTGTTGTGTTATGTTATGTTATGTTATATTATGTTATGTTATGTTGTTATGTTATGTTATGTTCTAACACTAGATATCGTAAATGTTTATCAATTTTATATAATTAAACGTGATCAAGTTAAATTCAATGTAGAATTAAGAAAATTAAGATTCATAACGATGAGTTAAATAATTATTCATACATTACAAAATAGAAAATTACAATTTAATTAGAGAGTACGTAATAAAATAATATACAAGGGTAAATGGCGTAGTGTAGGGGTTTTACTTAAGGTAAAATTATTACGTACATTGCACAAACTTTCTAATAAAATTGTGAACGTGAAATAAAATCAGCAAAACCAAATTACGCATATCAAATTATTCTGACACCTGTAATCGTAACGTCACGTTCTACAATGTGTTGTATTAAAAAAAACTATTGTGTTATAATATCACATACACTAAAATTTTATTCTCACCTCTGTTCTGGAAAAGTAAAATGGGTTTTAGCTTGAAGATTCTAATAAACTTGGATTACTATGAAGAACACCTTTTAGATACAACTAAAGTGTTATTACATCTGCATTGAATTCTGAATAATTACATAAACTAAGATAAGGAAGGAAGATTAAAGGTAAAAATGTATCTTTGATGCGCCATCCTGTGTATGTACGAATAATTGAAATACAGAAACAAAATTTTACCAATTTTCATTTGTTATCGTAACAGTTAAATTATCAATAGTTTTGTTAATCATTACATTGTATGAATTATCAAACACCACAGAATAACTGCTAGCGAGTATGTGCCCTATATAACTAAAAGCACTACCATATAACCACAGCCTGTTCATGAACAAATAAATTAAATTTTAGTCAAATACCTTAATTTTAACAAGGTCATTACATTTTAATTGATTACAGTTTAGCTATGCTAAATACGAGTAAATAATTATCATAGTACTAAATCTAGTAATTTGTAAACTAAAGTAATTTAAAACCTCAATTTATTTACAATTATAAACTATTAATTAATGGAAGTCAAATATAACGTAAATCAAAGTTTATTTTACTTTAGTTTACTTTACCACTTTACCTTAAAACAATCTCAAATAAGTTTGCTAACTTAACCTTATAAATGCACGACCATTCTTTATTATGTTAAAAAAACATAAGGTCGATAGGGGCAATGGGGGACACTTATTATAGGAGATTATAGGAAGAATTTTTCTGTTTAACAATTTCGTATTATCATGTAATAACAACCACAGACAAACCTTAAGGAAATATTTTGAGGCAAAGCAAGCGACCTACATGTTTTCATTTATCTTAAGTCAAGTGTCCCATTTACCCCGTAAAAGGGGGTAAATGAAGACGGCAAATTTATTTCCATTTAAATTTCGTATAAAATAAAATGGGTAAGAGGGAACATAAGCCTAACATTTATTTAAGATAAAGAAATAGTAAGCTTAATTTCACTAACCCATTTATTTTAAAAATTAAACTTTAGAACCTTGCATAAAATTATTGTGAATACCCTCTGTCATACAGCGTCAAATACATGCTCTGTAAGTGGTGAAATGTTAAATAAATGATTAACTAAATGTAAAACGAACAAATATATAAAGAACAGTCCAAACAGTAATTATTTGTAAGAATACTTTGGAAGGGTGTAATGTTATGTTATTTCCGCCTTCTACAAATACCTCCATTGGAATAGATTCTACAGCTACATGCTCAATCTTTGGCTGCCTTGGCCATCTAAAGGAGCTTCCCAATCTATCTAAAAATGTCATTTTCACTTCTTCAGCAGAAAGAATTTCTGTTACTAGACCAACGTACCATTCTTTTACACTGGTAACGATAAAGTAACGATTAAGTAAATCTGTGCTTTTATTATTATATTACAATTTGGTAGTTGTGAAACATTTTTATCTTCGGACTTCTCTTCTTCTTTCTGCGCTTTTTCTTTGCGTTTAGGTAAATTTTTGCTTTTATCCATACAATCTGATACTTGTGAAACTTTCTTAATGGTTGTTGTATCTTCTCTTTTTCTTGCTGCGTTTTTCTTGTGCTTAATTTCAAAACAGGACTTTTAAGGTTATTTCATCTCAAAATATCTGCAAGTGCCTCATCGTCGCTGTCATAATTCAAGCTTATGTCGCTATCGCTGTGGCCCATATTTTCTTCCATTTCCTTTTCTAAATCTTCGTCCGTCTCGGATTCGCTATCCGAAAGACTTTTTTTTTTGATTTAGTTTGCGGATTTTGTTCTCCTTGTTTGTTTTTCGTTTTGGTGCTTTACTTTTCCTTCTCTCTTCTTCCTCGCGCAGTCACTCTAAAACCTGTTCTGAAGTTAAAACCTCTCAATATTGAAGTTGCTTAAGCCGTATTTGTTCTTCTTTAGGTGTCGAAGTAACTGAATTTTCCACATTGGCTTTTATCTTATTTACGAAAAACTCAATTACACTTCTTCTGGAATTATCGTTTATTGGTTTACCCAAAGAGACGTTTCTACTGAAAGTCATTTGAATATCAACATTTTCCGAAACTTTGATTGTGGAAGGCAAGGGTTCAATATTATCGAAGACCATCGGCACAGAAATGACGATATTTTCACTAGATATTTTACATTGATCTTGTAGTGGTAATGTATCCTCGCCCGTTACATGTTTCTTGAGAGTAGACTTGTACCTAGCTAGTGCAACTTGATCATAGTAGTCTTCTGGAAATTTCGTTATATCCACGGGCAAAAACCCCGCACCAACAAATCCCGAAACAATAATATCCGGTGTAAGATACTTTTCGCATAAATATTTGATCGCAATAGAAAAACCTTTTTTGGACATTTTGTTCTTATTAGTGGTATCCTAATATTTTCCCATTTCTGAAAGTAATATTCTATTCCATCCTGTTTTAAGAGGGCTAAAACAGAAAAGTCCAGAGGCTGTAGGAAGGCGAAATAAAATTATTTCGTTATCGAGAGCAGCTTGTACAAGTCTTGCGCTAATGTGTCCATCAAAAATTAAGAGTGCTTTTTGAGTAGGGTTCACATTTGGCAGTGACTCTTTAACTTTTTTCACGTGGGGTATAAATTGATCAATAAACCAACTAAAAAAGACGGGCTCTTCCATGTATCCCTTAGGTGTCGCTGAGTAGGTCATCCCGGAAAATCTAAACCAGCTCCAGTCCATCTTGGCAAAACCACACTTCGTTGAAAAATTATTTGAGGTGGTAAATAGGAACCATCGGCGCTAACACAATAGTTAATAGATATGTTTTCATGACCTGTGCCACGAATGCGTTAATAAAGTGCTTCATTTTTTGGCCAATGGCCTTAATCTTGGAGGGATCTGTACAAAAGCCAGATTCGTCGCAATTAAAGAAAGCTCTGGAATTTCATCAAATCAATTATCTTCAACAATTGTTTTTAGTTTCTTGAAATGATCAGATACAACAAATGGGTCGGTAGCCTGAGCTCTTTTATTTTGTAAATTTTGAGGTTTCTTTAAGGATAAGCGAGGATGACGATTCATAAAGTTTTTGTACCAATCTTGGCCAGGTTTATGTTGTTTAAAGGAAGTGGAAATGTTTGACCCTTGACAAAAATTTGAATGAATGATAAAAGTTCTTCATTATCCATGGGGTAACCGAAGTCAGCTCTTGCCAAAATTAACTCTTCGAGTTGGTCCTCAACTTCTTTTGATAGGGCATTTTTCCGACCGAGGCCGACACTTTCCAATGTAGTTTTTCTTACATTTATTCGGTTAAATATGACGGTTCTTGGCACACCATAATGCTTCGAAGCTGACCGATATGAATGTAGGCGGTTTTTAACATCTTTTACGGCATCTTTTACGTTTTCTATCGTGTAGGACCCCTCTGGTCGCTTTTTAATATAGTTTCGGACCATACTGAACTTTACATGACCTAAAGCAACAAAAGTATGATATACTTAGTTATTCTTTGATGCACAAAGACCTTGTACATACAATTTTGGTGTAATTGGGGACAATAGAAAGAAATATTCTACACAGTGCAATAAATCAAACTATATAAAAAAAACTTCAATATTTCAAGTATTTTTAAAGTACCAATACTTATCCAAACAGACGACGAAACCGCAACACAGAATACTTAATAGGTTATATTTTCGTGTCACGTACGTTCTAATAACCTGCTTCTATTGTATGTTTATAGACTGCTATTAGATGGCACCAACGCATAGAAGAGAAGTACAGTGACAAATTCGACATGAAGTTTTTATTAAGTATTTTATTTTTGATGTCCCTATTTGCCTCTGTCCACATTTACCCTAAATGATCTTAATTTTATTGAATATTATGTACTTTCCTGATTTTTCTTTTTTTTTGCCCATATTTCAATTACATTCTATGAAGCGAATTGGAAATCACTTTATTCGCCTTTGTGCGGTTGACTAAATGTCATTCTTAAATCATTCTTTCCTACCACTTCAGCATCTATCTACTTATTCTGCATACGAAAAATATTTACATATTTCCTTAGTATTATATGTTTTTTTTGCTGTTCAATTTACATAATTTCTTTAACCTATGTGCACGATTTGGCCAGTAACCGTTCTGCACGCTGTGGTATTACTCAGGAGAACAATACAATTGTCTCGTATCAATCTGGCTACGAGGAGCGGACGACTGTGCAAGGAATGAATGGCGAGTCGGTACGTGTAATGTTAGAGGTATGCATAGTAAAGAATTTGAAGTTGCGAATGTAATGTACGAAAGGCACCTTGATATTCTGTGTGTATCAGAGACAAAGCGCAAAGGAACAGATACCGTGGAGATGGAGGATATATCCTAGTACTAAGCTCAGGAGTTGAGACTGAAGTGCATGGTGCAAAAGGAGTTAAGGTGATCGTGCGTGAAAGAGCGAAAAGATGTGTTAAACCGGACGAATTGGTATCTCCCCGGTAATATGGATTAGAATGAAAGTAGAGTTTCGAAGAATTTTTTCTGTTGAATGCTACGCACCGGTGAATGGAGAAAGAGACCAGGAGCGTGAGAATTTCTAGAATGAAGTAGTGAACGTGTTGAACGTATGTAAGCCAAAAGAAAGAGTTATGATAGTAGGGGATATAAACGGATGGGTGGGTGTACAGAGAGAACATACTAAACGCGTTCTAGGAAAGTTCGGAGACCAAAGAGTCAATGAGAATGGTGAACGCCTGGTGAACATATGTGTGGGAAAAAGCCTGTTTCTATCTAATACGTGCTTTAAACATAAAAACGTGCATCTGTATACATCGGAAAGAGGTGAATCTAAAAGTATGATAGACTTGATAATCAATGATGAACTATTTAGAAAGCTGGTGAAAGATACAAAAGTAATGCGCGGATCGGTCTGTGGATCGATCCACTTTTTGGTTGTATCGAGAGTGTGTTTAGGGCATAAGTGGGCCTGTAGAAGGAAAACAAACGTAGTGCGAACGTCCAGAACTGCGGCAGACAAACTAATGGATAACGGTGCGAGAATGAAATACGCAGATGCTATGAGTAAAGAGTTGAATCTGAATGAAACAGTGTGGAGCGAACAAATAAAAGACACTGACGTTGAAAGTGCATGGATAAGCTTGAAAAGCTATATTGTCAATTGTGTCTTGCGGATATGTGAAAAGTGACTGTAGGTATAGAGAAAAAATGTGCTTGGTGGAATGAATCGGTAAAAAAGGCAGTACTTAAGAAAAAAGATGCGTGCATGGCAATGATTGCTGCAAAAAATGAGACTGGGAAAAAGCGATTGTATGAAGTGTACAGATTAAGAAACATACAAGCGAAGAAGGCAGTGAGAATAAGTAAAGTGGAAGTGATGGTTGTGGAAGGACAGAAAATGCAGAATGATTTTGATGGAAATAAAAAACTCTTCTGAAATGGGTCAAAAATACAAAACGTGGCCCAAAACGGAACGTTGCAGGAGTGATGAATATGAGCAACGAAATAGTATGGGACGATTGTGAAATGAGGAAATGCTGTCGAGAATATTGCGTTGGTAGATCTGGAGAAAGCATAAGACAGAGTGCATAGAGAGAAGCTGAGGGAAATATTGTATGAATATGGCGTAAATAAAGATCTAATAAACGGAATAAGGGTAGTATAAAACCGTAGCCTGGCATGTGCTAGGGTGAGAGAAGGTTTGAGTGAATAGTTTAATATTAAGTAAGGAGTGCGACAAGGCTGTGTGTATAATGGTTAGTGAATGTTTACTGCAGATGGTACAATAGAGGGCGAGATTGGACTAAGGGTCGATGCTGGAAGGAAAGTGATTGGAAATATGCGGACGATAATGAGAAACGAAAGCATTAGCCTCGCTGCGAAACGAGCAATCTATAATGGCGTGTTTGTCCCGTCAGCACTGTATGGAAGTGAGACATGGGTATATAAAAAAAAGCACGAAAGAAAAATAAATGCCGTGGGTATGAGATTCCTGAGAATCGTATGTGGTAAAACAAGGAAAGAGGATGATGGATAGATATAAAAGCAGTACATTACGTTGGTTAAGTCACATTGAGAAGATGAACTCCGCAAGAAAGATAAGGAGTTTTAAAAATATAAGGGTATGTCAGAGACAATGTATGAATCTTGCGGAAGCTAGGAAGGTATGCGTAGATAGGAAATCATGGCAAAGGATTGCGAATAATAAATAAATAAGAGGCAGGGATTGTTTTGCCTACCCCGCGAAGGAATGACGGAAGGTTAAGTTAAGTTAAGTCTTTAATCTATCACTTACGTCTTGTTTATGTACTATTTTGGTCACAATTAATGTCCCGTCAAATGTCTAGGAAACCAACATCCCACTTCGCCGATGCGACCCAAAAATGTTTGCAAGAAGAAGGGATACAGTCAATCTTAGCGTATTCAGTAATGTGTAAAGGTATCGTGCCAAGGCCAACTAGAAAGATTGCCGCAGAGCGCGCTTGACGTATTACTAAAGGCCGGATCTATATGCATTTGCATATTTTTTTGCTAAACGTTTTCGAATTAGTTTGATACGTATAAATTGTGGTTTATAAATTTATGGTCTTTAAGTTACGACTCATCTTGTATGTTGTTGGAAAATGGCAACATTGCCACTAAAAATCGTTTAAAATTTAAAATGTTTCAAACATGTGATTACTTTAAAATCTTTGGATTGGTGAAAATAATCAGGCTATGGTTTTTTTTTTTGGTTTTCTGGTACCTTCAGATAAGAAGGAAAACGCCATTTTGTAAACAGAAATTGAATGCGTAGTTAGAAGCACGTGTAAAATTTGGAAAAGGTGTTCTTAAAAATTTGATTGAATTTTTCAAGAAAAATTTTAACTCAGCCTGTTGCTAGTTTTAATCTTTTGCATGTAAATAAATCCTGTTAGGATTTCGAATTTTAGTTCGGCTTCAATTTTTTTTGTTTCTACTACACCTTAGCTTCATTCAATTTTTACTAGACATAGCTTTAAAATGCATGCGTACATGTTTTGAAATTTTACTACAGCATAAAGATCATATTTTATAAAATTTGGGTATCGATTTAAATTCTAATACAATTATCTTATATAGGTTCTTTTTGGTCCTTTACACATTCACTCAAGATTAACAAATTTCGTGCTTCCATAAGGAATAATTAAACCGTTTCTGACAGCACATTTGGATATCATTCGTCCGAGGTGTGAAATATTAGTTATGGGTCTTCGAGCCTGAATGGGAACAGTCTACGATTACTCCTTCTCATAGTATCTTCCGAATTAACTGAAGAAATATACGTTACACCTACGACTAGTTTCTGATAAGTATTATTGTTACATGCATACAAAATTTACCTATGGTGAGTGACTTTTGATTGCTTTTCTACATAACGAGGCTCTCGTTATCTGTACTTTACTGAAAGTCTTCTAACCATTACATTACTGTGCTTGCTACTTGTATTAGTGTGTTTCCGCAATTATCTTAATCCTGAAATTAATGCTTATGCTTTATTGTTAAACATTTTCTTAGTAATCGAGAGTAATACTCTACATTTGTACCTGTAAAAGATAATTTGGGTTATTCCAAAATTTTGCTTATACTTACATTTAACTTTGCAATAGAATTTGTTTTTTTATCTATCAACTTTTCTTATGTACTAGCTTTATTCTGATAAATAACCGTAATTGTTCAACCGTTAGAACTACCTGTGTTTACTATACAGGCAACAGCTGTTTTGTCGACTGAATGCTACTCATTGAGTTTAAATATACAATGTATGTCAAAAAATTATGTTAACTGCTGGGGGTTTCAATGACTGTGTAAATCAGATGGAATATTTATTTATTACCATTGGGGTTGTATAACATTTGTAAATTTTTTTTTTGATTACAATTTTTATATTGGTTTAGTATAAAACTGATTGAAGTAGGATTTACTAATTTGAATCTTTTGTTGGTAGCCCTATGCTTACCAATAAATGGGTTATTTTGTGTTGCGCTTTATTTAATTCCTGTACTGCAATTGCCAAATCGGTAATAAACTTGGCCTTTCTAAATTTTCTAAATGCTTCATGCTTATTATTTTGCCTGTAATGCTCATAGTAATTTTACTGAAGAATATTTTGTGCTTACATAAGTAAACAACAGGGTAGACATCTAGTGCTAATTTTCGCTTTATATTTGGGGTTTATTTGCGTCCGGTTGATTGAAAACTGATAAATTAGTCCAACGGAGAGCTCTTCGTGGAATATCGGTATACACGAATTCAATTTCGGATAATTATAGATATATGTTTGGGTATTCTTTTCTTTTAGGGTCAACACTAGATGCCGAACCGTATTGTCTCTGAGTAGGTAAATTTTTAAGTAAATTTCATATTTCGTTTTCAGTTGTGGTGGAAAGGTAAGTTGATTACTGCTGGTTTATTTCGTAGATATATTGTCTCTGATTATATTTTTGTGTTACATATTTACGAAAATTTAATTATTATTATAACATTTATACTATTTTACGTTGGGATATATTAAATAAGTGGTGTTAAACGATTGTAAGTTCTTTCATTAATCCTGTAATCTACGATCAACTTCCTAGCCAGTCCTTTGTCAGTGTGGACTTAGTTCACCATTTTCTTTTAGCTGCCTCTTTTGTCCTATGTGGCCGTAGCCCTTTTCTTGATAGAGGGGCGATAAAAAATTAAATCAAGTGGTGCCCTTTTTAAATTATATGTATCTCTTTTCTCCTGCCAAAACGCCCATGCATCCAAGTGCTGAACCGACCGACTGAGCTTCCGGCTAATTCCTTATTCCTTGTTACAGCACCTTAGCCACAATTTCTACCAATATCCTTTTGTGCACGTAACAAGTTTAAGGTTTTCTTTGCGTTTCAGGTTATTCTAAACAAGATAACATTAGTTTTATACTGCATATAAATGCATATTTTGCAATAAATGCATATTTCACTATAAATGCATATTTCTTTGCATATATAGTAATTTTTAAGTTTTTTATAAGATTTTTATAAAAATCGTAAAAATGACTAAATAATTTTTTTTATATAAAAATCGTAAAAATGAATTATCATATCACAATTTTTATCAAAAGAATTAAAATGTTTTATTTGAAAGGCAAACAAAAAAAAACACTTGTTCATATCTACTATCAGCTTCAAGGAATTGCTACAGTTCGGGGCATGGCTCAAAAACTCGGACGTCTGAAGAGGCAGAGGGATAAACTCCGCATAAAAACATGACTCACGCTTGATATCATAGGCGTGCGTAGTGTTATTTTTATACATAAGATAACGTAAAACGACAATTATTTTTTACATTTGCAAATTGCGTTTGATTTTGCGTATATATTTTTTATAAAAAAAAGCATGGGTTTCTAAAATTTCGAAGTTTTAAAACATGCTTAACGCATCAAGTTTTATTTATAAAATACGGTGAACTAAGTTTATGCCACTGAATAATACTTCAACGAACATAGAATGTTATGCACAACACACATTTTGTGCGTGATAAGCCGCACGCGACCTTCGCGTTGATGGAATTCCAATCGCTGAACTCAGTATTGACGGGCTTCAGAAATAAAATGGATTTTTAATGATATATGAATATGACTTATTAAAAGGATAAAAGTGTTCATTATGTTATTATGTTTTTATGTTATTATTATTACATTATTTTCAATATTTATATATTAATATTATTAATATGACAACGTCGGAATACCGAATTTATCCCTCTGCCTCTTGAGACGTCGGAGTTTTCGAGCCATGCCCAGGACTGTACATTTAAAAGTGGATGTTGCAAGGAAAGTGCTGAAGTGCCGTTTCTTCGTATCGTCTACTGTTTGTTTTGACGGACTTTATTAATATTATATTACCGTTTCCCGCAAAATTATTTCATTATATTTTCCATTCCAGTGGCAGTGGCAACTGTTTCTGCTTCTAGTCAGTGTGTGGTGTGTGTGTGTGTGTGTGTGTGTGTGTGTAACTAACCTGGTGAAAATCAGATATTTTTAAAAATGCCGAAAATAAAAAAAGTGTAAAAATCAACAAATCCGTGAATGGATATCAAAATCTGAACACCTCACTACTGATGGAAAAACAATTTTTTGTCAAGTCTGCTCTAAACACGTAAGCTAATTAATTTATTTCAATGCTTTTATCATTAAACTTAAAAAAATCAAAATACAAGGTTTCAAGCGAAAAAAAGTTTCAAGTGGACCAGCACCTAAACACAACTGCACATAAGGAAAATGCAAAAAAGCAGAAGGTGGCTTTACGACTATTATTTTTAGGTGAAAGTCAACCAGTACACGACAATTTTGCTTTTGATATGTGTGAGGCTTTCTTGTCAGCAAATATTCCATGGACTAAAACAGAAAATCCCAAGTTTAATTCGTTTTTAGAAAAATATTGCAAACGCAAAATTCCGAACGAATCCACATTACGTAAAAACTATTTAAACAAATATTATGATTTGGTAACTTCCATAATTTGCATAATTTTTTTTTATACTTCGTTTTGCAGCAAATACAAAAAATCCGAATTGAGATTGGTGAAAGTGAT
Organism: Vesta saturnalis; assembly: GCA_036346205.1. Lineage (NCBI taxonomy): Eukaryota > Metazoa > Arthropoda > Insecta > Coleoptera > Lampyridae > Vesta > Vesta saturnalis. Next base: position 10,509,270 of record JARFJB010000218.1, on the reverse strand, counting down.
ATTTGGATTTCAGTTGATAAGACAACTGACGTGCGAGGAAATGCTGTGGCAAATATGATTGTAGGAACACTTAGAGCAACTGAATTTTGCAAACCGTATCTTCTTACATCAAAAGTTTTGAAGAAAACCAATTTTAATACCGTAGCAAGATTTGTTAATGATTCGCTGCGTAAGTGTTTATTTTTAATATCGAATTTAATTTTTTTCTTCATGTATTGGATAAAAAATGTTTTATGTAGGTGTGCTATGGCCTTCCGGAGGTAATGAAAAAAGAGTAAAAATCTTTTATACAGATGGAGCTACATACATGTTAAAAGCTGCTAAAAATTTACAAGTGTTTTATCCAGATTTGCTACACTTTACTTGCCTTTGCACATGGCTTAAATTTAGTTACAGAGATTGTGCAAAACGAATATCCCATAGTCAATAAATTAATCTCGTGCACTAAGAAAGTATTTTTGAAAGCACCGCTTCGTAGAGAAGTATACGCAGAAAAATGTCCAAACATTAAGTTATCACCAGAACCGATTCTAACGCGATGGGGCACTTGGCTTGAGGCAACAGTGTTTTACCAGAACAATTTTAATGACATAAAAAATTATGTATAATAATAATTTAAAACATCAAAATTCTGAATATTAACATTTAAAAAAAAATGTTTTAGGTAATTGATAGTTTCGACAGCTCACAATCAGCAGCAATAAAAGAAGCACAAGAAGCATTTAATAATGACAAAATACAAAATAAATTATCTTACATTGCCACTAACTTCGCAGTACTGATTCAAACAATTAAAACACTAGAATCGGCAGTTGAATCACTAATGCAAAATTTGGAGAAAGTAGCAGTTATTCGTAAATCTTTAGCAAATTGTTACACGTCCAAACCGCACTAGGCGTCGTGTATGCTTACTAATGTAAGCGGGTTGCCTAGCCAGCTAACAGGGATATGGGCGTGGTCGAAATAATAACTAAAATGAATGATTAATACGCTCAAACACCTTACACCTAAATTCAAACAGCTCAGTCCGGGAAAATATGTCTCTAGGCGCCACCACAATCGAAACTTTGCTAAACTAATTGTCTTAAGCTGGGTGTTAATTAACCCTACTTGATTGTGGAAAGTAGGATTGTGCTTACTCAGTAAACTCTCACACGAGGGTTCTAAAACAAACACTCGTCCAAAACAATTCAACTCAAACTCAAATATATTTAGTACTACCCAGGTTATTAGAAACTTCTTGAATTCACCTCGTATACCAAAACGTCCAAAATAAAATTCATCGCTCAAATTCAACTGCATTCACGTAACCAATAGTTATATTTTCTACGTATCGCTCGTATACATATAAAGTTAAATTTCTACTTATTAATGAATAAATAGTTCTTCATTCAATGATCGATAATTAATTTTTAAAATTCTTAATCAAAAGAAAGCAATGTCATCGGCTTAATAATTGTTACTCCAATATAATAGTGATAAAGTGCTGCAAAACGGTCAAACGAGAATAATCCTTGAAGGTTTAATATTCCTAACATGAACGATATCTTTTAAATTTAATTTAATTTTTATAATACTTCTGAATCGTATGTGACATTCGTAAATATATATGTTCTCAAAACTCCATCTCTTAGTTATACTTAATGAAATTTTAATTAACAGCTGATCCGTCATTAGTGTATTGCGTTAATGAAACTAACATGAAAATTTTTACAATCAACCTGGCAAATATAACCTTTCAGTTTGTTCATTAATCTTGAAACCAAAATATGCAAAATCTACATTTAAGTTGTCAAAAGAAAGTAGGTCACCAATTAAGTAAACGTCACAAATGTATCTCATAACTGGCTAAATAAACAACAAAATAAACATTTAACGATAAATGTATATTGTCCTGCACCAAAATAATAAACAAATGTTTACATACACCACAGCGTGGTTGAAAATACAAATTTGCGTTTCTTCAAAAATTCTTAATACTAAAACAACCAATACAACATAACTCGAGACCGATTATCTTTTTCCTTCAACAATAATTAATTAACTAAACATTACGCAAATTACTACTAAACAAAAAGATAATCGTGCTTTACTAAATTTTTAAGGTTCTTAAATATAATTCTTACTTAAAATTGTCCATTCATCCTACGCTTTTCTTTCTTCTTTCTTCCCGTAAATCAATTATTTGTAGTCCATTTGTATTCCTTAAATTGCCTGACTGCACATAAAAAATACTTCATAATTCCACAAACACTTCTTCCTTTCTGTAATCGCGATTAGTCTAACTATACGAGGTTATTACTACAATAAACCGTAATAAACTGTACACATTTGGTTGCCTCTTAAAAGTTTCTCGCAACCTTTAGGACAATTTAGTCCTTCCTTGACACAAATAAACCTTTAATGTCACATAAAATTACTTTAACATTGGCTTAATTTGTTAGGAAAATTTCGTTTACTTAAAGGTGGTCCCATAAATAATTTTAACTAAATATCGTTACAAGAACACGCGTCGCACTCACTATAACGTAATAACTGTTATCTCTTATAAATCTGCTTACGCACTATTTACTTTCTTGAAAATAAACAAACTGATTTTATCTTCAATCTAAATTTTATTGTTTTATTTATGAATGTCTTATACGATTCATCCCTTTCGGGTTACGCAGTTGTTTAAACAATGACCGCCTTCAATATTATTCACAAATATAACTCCAACTCAACTCATTCTAATTTTCACATCACCTCGCGCGCGTGTCTCACCGAGCTCTCACCAACAACAACCAAAACTTAAGCTCACGTCAATCTCTGACTTTCCTATTTATACCTTAAGCCATCCATCTTTAAACATGTCTTCCTTCCGCGCTATATTCACCAATGGTATTCATTCAAAATTTCTTAGTCCCGACTGATGCTACCATCTGTACATCGCCATATTTGTTTTTACTTGCAAATTTTCCAATTACTTTATGAAGAAGCCATTTCTCGTCATCACATTCATTCAGTGGCCACTCTGGACCATTACACAACTTTCAACACTTATCTCCCACATGCGCTCGTCTTCCTTCCGCAACATTTGCAAAAATAAGTACCTACCGTCTAAGGTCTCAAATCCCATATACATACACGTATTCTCAAACTGATTGCACAACATTACGAAAACTTTCTGAAATTAACACTTATACATACCAAATCTTTCTCTACATATTTTCTAAAACATTCTACACTTATACACTCACATCTTCTGGCAAAGATTACTCCTCTATCTTCCAACATTCCATTTCTTATCAAGTAGTCAACAGTAGCAACACAGTAGCAAACATTATCGTCCCATCGACAAATTTCTTTTCACATTTACGTTCATCAGAATCTATTTATTCCAACACCAAAGTCTCTATAACATTCAAATACACGTATCTACATGCTGAATAATATTTCTCCTAAATTTCCAGTGGCGTATCACCCACCCACATACATTATGCATATACACAAACATTTTTTTTTCTCGTTCAAACTCAATACATCCGTACTCAAAACACGTCATTATAACATCTTACATACAGGGTGCGTCAACGCAACCTGACAAAATGCACCAGGGATTGTTGCTAAAAAAGCATAAAGTAAGCTTGAAGCTGTTCTAACAAAAAATCCTGGATTGACACTTTTAAGTCAAATATCCGAGGTTTTCAATGGCTCCAGTTCAATACACTGCAGCATAGAAGTAGAAAAGTTGCCCGACTATAAATATGCACCTGTAACAACGTGTGATGTAGAAAGATCGTTTTCGCGATATAAAAATATCTTATCAGACAGAAGAATTTTACGCCCGAAAACTTGGAAAAGTATCTTATTTGTCATTTTAATTAAACTGCATGTATATGTACCAAAACACTATTAAATAAAAAATGCTTTGTCGTGATTTTAACTTTTTAATGTATATGCGCATATTTAAGTGCATATTTAACTGCATATTTCGCATTTTTAGATGCATATCTTGCATGCATATTTTGACTTTTTAAATGCATATAAATCCGGCCTTTACGTATTACCTATTCAGCTTATGTACAGTGGTAACCCCTTTTAGTAGGTATACAAAAATTGGAAAAACCTAATCTCAATTTGATTGAATTCAAAGACGACGATTTTAAACTTGTTTTTCTACCAAAATAATATTCAAATACTGCAAATTTTTTAAAACTTTCATTCTTAAAAGCTCCATATCTTTAAGAAATCACGAGATGGAATATTTGAAAATTTTTTTCATGTTCAAGCTTTTGACACATTTTCAATTTTTTCCCTTAAATCAAATGAGGAAATTACCAAACAATATGGCTTCTACGCATCATTCAAGGTATTTAAGTTAATTAGAGAAAAACAACAAATAATGTCGTGATTATTACAATTACGTATTTTTAATATCCGGTGAAGGTAGTATATTTATGTGACACAATACAGAATCTCTACACGACTTGTCGAATTTACTTAAGTAAAGTAAACAGTGCTTGTTTCTACAAAAATATTTATATAAACCACGTGACTAACAAATTAAGCTTAAACGATAAAGTGATAGACCCATCCTTAAATATTAGGTATTTTAAAATTACGTAAAGATAAGTGGACTACTTATTCAATTAATGTAATATTATAAATCTATTAGAATATTAACTGATAGTGATCGATTTATTAAGTAACGTTAACTTTTTTTAGGTTTAAATATAAGATAAAAATTATTTAAACTTGATTTAAAGTATATAAGACAATAAGTACTTCTGTATCCTTTCTCCATGTAAACATTTTAGGATCGCATCGGCGAAGTGGTATGTGGGTTGCCTACACGTATACCGGGACCTTACTTACGACCAAAATAGTACGTTAGTAGAGTATTTCTTATTTTCTCTGTAATGTTGGGAGGTTTGTCCTTTATTACTTTATACGGTGCCTCAACCATTACTTTCAACAGTTTATCATTACGTTCACTCTTTCCCAAGTCTTTAGCTTTATGCTTGATATTAAAAATATATTAAAATATTGTATAATATAATATTAAAATATTTTTGTCCAACGATCTTTAAGGCCAAAAATATAATATATCGGACACCAGTTTTTCGATTAAGACCTACTTTATTATGTGAGCATTTTTTTTCTATATACTCTCTTACTGCAAGAAAAACAGCAGAAAGGTGCCACGTACTCCAAGCTTGTTTATGAAACAACAAAGCATACACTTAAACTCCGATAGTACCATCGTAGTCATTAAAGCGTTGTTACTAGTTCTTAATTCTTTTGGTAACCTCATCATTTGGTATTGACCTTTGTTTGTAGTGAACGCTGTATACTTTGTCGGTTTCTCATATTTTGGTAATGTGACTGAGTTAAATCTAAATGTGAAAAATATACTGAACGTTAAGTTTAATAAAAAACACTTATGCTTTATATTGTTGTTTATAATCTATGACTATTCTTTATTTTCATTTCGCTTGGTTAACTATGAAATGCGTTAACAAATATTTAACCAGAAAGTCTTATTTTACTTTAACATATCTACCATATTTATGTATAATTGAGATTGTATCTTTTTGAATTACCCACTTCAATGTTTATGAAAGATGTAAGTATAGTTTCACTCAAATAAAGTTGGATATGACTCATTCTTAAAATTACACGAACTAAGTTTTAGAAGACGTAAGTCTTCATTAAATCAGTAAAGTATCTTTTAGTTAATATTTTTATCGACAGATATCTCCACATAAACTTCCATAAAATGTCAAAGAAAGTTGAAAATTATTGAATGTTTTTTATATTTTAAAATAGAAAAATTATCCATTGTATCCACTTATTTTATTGGTAGAGTTAAAAGTATTTTGCTGCGACAGCGAATTGTTATAACTAGAGAGCGGATAGTTAGGCAAGAAAAACCCATAAAAAAAGCAGGCAAAAAGGCAACAAAAACAGTCAAAAAAGGCAAAATTTAAATTCGAAAAAGGCACACAATTGTTTAAAATAATTTAATAACTACTTACGTAAAATGAATTTACAAAAAAAAAAAAAAATAAAAATAACAAAACATTTCATCTACGTTAACATTATTATTCCAGGCTGTAATTAAGTACTGCCGTATGGTCAGGTAACAAATTTGCCCTGGTATTGCTGACAATTTGCTATGTCGAGAAAGATCTCGACATCACAGAATGTAATGGGGCATATTTAATTGCAGCGACTTCTTGAGGGCTTGCATCCAAGCCAATGGCCTCTTCTCCTTTATGTACATTTACAATATCTTTTATTTTGTGAAGATTTTTGATTCTTTTGTAACACAGATAATATCTTTTCATTTACTTTTATCCCACTAGCACCAGGTACCCGTGCGATTTCATTTACCACATCGTCCACTATCCCTAACGCTTCCACTAACGCGAGGTTCCTTGCTTCGAGTTTCTTTATAGTTTCGAGTAGGTAGCAGAAATGTGTGTTTATATACATTATACCTCGACAGACGTTTTCATCTTCAAAACTCTCTTGAGCTTTTTGTATAGCAGCAGCCGTGGAAGGGTGAAATGAGTTCACCACCTGTAAATTATCATATCATTTTTGCAGAATTCATAACAGATTTTGCAAACATGTGTTTACCTCTTTAATTGAGTTTCAATGAAGCGCGTAAAAATTACACGCCTCGATCCAGGTACCCCATCTGGTAATCACAGGTTCAGGAGAGAGAGAGTGAACAGATGGCAGCTTTTCTTTATACTCAGAAACTCGTAATGGTGCTTTTACAAATACCTGCAATTTTTAAATCGTAATAGCAGCACACAGACAATGTAATGTTTACCTTCTTCACGGAAGAAATTAATTTATTTACAGCACTAAATTCCTTGCGAATGCATTCACACACTCTGTGCAGTGCGTGTGCTAGGCAAGTAACATGCAGTAGTTTAGGTAGAATACCTTTAGGGCCCGTGCCGCTTTTAGCATGTAAGGTGCCGCGTCGCTTACTAAAAGCAATATTTTCGATTCAGGTATTTCGTTAGGAAATAAAATACCTAAAACAAAAACTGTATATTAACCAAGTATGATAGACTTAATAGTGTATGATGAACGGCTTAGAAACCTGGTGAAAGACACAAAAGTAATGCGCGGAGTGGAGGTGGATCGGACCACTTTTGGTTGTACCAGAGTGTGTTTAGGGCAAAAGTGGGTCTGGAGAAGGAAAGCAAACGTAGTGCGAACGTCCAGAATTAGGGTTGACAAATTAGTGGATAATGGTGCGAGAATGAAATACGCAGATGCTGTGAGTAAAGAGTTGAATGTGAATGAAACAGTGTGGAACGGACAAATAAAAGACACTGACGTTGAAAGTGCATGGATAAGCTTGAAAAACTCTATTGTCAATTGTGCCGTGCGAATAAGTGGAAAGAGTGATTGTAGGTAGGCAGAAAAAATGTGCTTGGTGGAATGAGTCGGTAAAAAGGCAGTAAGTAAGAAAAAGATGCATACATGGCAATGATTGCTGCAAAAATGAGACTGAGAAGAAGCGATTGTATGAGGTGTACAGATTAAGAAACAAAGAAAGGAAGGAGGCAGTGAGAATAAGTAAAGAGGAAGTGATGACTGTGGAAGGAGAGAAAATGCAGAATGATTTTGAGGGAAACAAAAACTCTTCTGAAAATGGGTCAAAAAACAAAACTGGCCCAAAACAGAACGCTGCAGGAGTTATGAATGCTGGAAACGAAATAGTATGGGACGATTGTGAAGTGAGGAATGCTGGCAAGAATATTTCGGAAAGCTGTACAGTAGTGAGGAAAGTAAGACTGAAGGTTACATAAGGAGAATATAGAAGAAATGATGAATGAAACTGAGAAGGATATTGGAATAAATGAGGTAGAGAAAACGGTAGGAAGGTTGAAAACGGCAAGGAGCAGGCGTAGATGAAATCACTGGTGAAATGCTCAAGTATGGTGGTGCAAAGCTTATACGAAGATTGCGTGAATTATTCAATGTATGCCTTATGTGTGGAAAAGTGCCAAGTGATTGAAAGAGCGCGATCATTGTACCATTGTATAAGGTAAGGGAACAAGAGTGATTGTAAGAACTACAGAGGAATAAGCTTGCTCAGCGTACCTGGTAAAGTATTTGGAAGAATACTGATTGATAGAGTACGAGAAACTACACAAACTAAGATGTGGGATGTACTAGGTGGCTTCATGCCAGGGAGAGGATGTGTCGATCAGATGGTTGCTCTCCAGCAGGTGATCGAAAAGTGTTTAAAGTAAAAAGGAAGTTGTACTGTGCGTTTGTAGATCTGGAGAAAGCATATGACAGAGTGAATAGAGAGAAGCTGTGGGAAATATTAAATGAATATGGCGTAAATAAAGGTCTAATAAATGGAATAAGGGCAGTATACAACGGTAGTCGGGTATGTGTTAGGGTGAGGGACGTGAGTGAATACTTCAATATTGAGCAATGAGTGCGACAAGGTTGTGTGATGTCACCATGGTTGTTCAATGTATACATGGATAAATGTCTTAGACAAGCATGTACCGATACAAATGGAGTAATGGTTGGTGACGTAAATGTACGACTTCTGGTGTATGCAGATGACAGTCTTATTAAGTGACAGTGCGGATGAGCAGCAAACCGCTCTGAGGAAGTTTGATACAGTCTGTGAGAGCAAGGACCTAAATGTAAACGTGAAGAAAACTAAGATTGTGGTGTTCAATCGGGAAGGTGGAAAGGAGAGTAGAGTATTTACTAAATGCCGTGGGTATGAGATTCCTGAGAAGCGCATGTGGTAAAACGAGAAGGGACAAGATAAAAAATGAATGCATAATTACGGAGTGTGGTGAGGAAAAGACGATGATGAATAGATATAAAAGTTGTACATTACGTTGTTTGGTCACATTGAGAGAATGAACAACGCAAGATTAACGAAACAAATATATGTGGGTGAGGTTAGGAAAGGCCGGCCCTGGTAGGCCGAGTAAAACTTGGCTGAATGTAGTAGAATCTATGATAAAGGAAAGAAAGATAAGCAGTTTAAAACAAAAGGGCATGTCAGAGACTATGTATGAATCTTTGGAAGCTAGGAGGTATGCGGAGATAAGATAAGATATAGATTGTGAATGAAAAATAAATACGAGGCAGGGATTGTTTTGGCTACCCGCAAGGAATGGCGTGAAGGTTAAGTTAAGTTAAGTTTATTTTTACGGTTCACTTAAAACCACATTTTTCAATTTTATTAAAATAAAAATCGACAAAAAGGCAAAATCCCAAAATTTCTTTAAAAAGGCAAAACCGCCAAAACATAAAAAAGGCAAAAAGGCAAAGTAAAATTGAATGTTTGAGTCGTCATGTCTTAAAACTTATATAAATTCAACTTTGCCTTTAATATCCTCATTAATTCAAAAAAGGCATTTGCCTAACTATCCGCTCCCTAGTTATAACTTACAACATGGTTTGACATACCATCACAATACACAACCTATGTATTTGTAAGTAAACAATTTTTTCGGACACTCAATGGAAATTGACCATATTTCCTAATTACAAATCTTAAAGAAAAGTATCTCTTTTCTTTACAGCAACCACTTCTTTATAAATTATTAATTATTATTTATTATTTATTATTTATTATTTATTATTTATTATTTATTATTTATTATTTATTATTTATTATTTATTATTTATTATTTATTATTTATTATTTATTATTTATTATTTATTATTTATTATTTATTATTTATTATTTATTATTTATTATTTATTATTTATTATTTATTATTTATTATTTATTATTTATTATTTATTATTTATTATTTATTATTTATTATTATTATTATTATTTATTATTTATTATTTATTATTTATTATTTATTATTTATTATTTATTATTTATTATTTATTATTTATTATTTATTATTATTTATTATTTATTATTTATTATTTATTTATTATTTATTATTTATTATTTATTTATTATTTATTATTTATTATTTATTATTTATTATTTATTATTTATTATTTATTATTTATTATTTATTATTTATTATTTATTATTTATTATTTATATTTATTATATTATTTATTATTTATTATTTATTATTTATTATTTATTATTTATTATTTATTATTTATTATTTATTATTTATTATTTATTATTTATTATTTATTATTTATTATTTATTATTTATTATTTATTATTTATTATTTATTATTTATTATTTATTATTTATTATTTATTATTTATTATTTATTATTTATTATTTATTATTTATTATTTATTATTTATTATTTATTATTTATTATTTATTATTTATTATTTATTATTTATTATTTATTATTTATTATTTATTATTTATTATTTATTATTTATTATTTATTATTTATTATTTATTATTTATTTATATTTATTATTTATTATTTATTATTTATATTATTTATTATTTATTATTTATTATTTATTATTTATTATTTATTATTTATTATTTATTATTTATTATTTATTATTTATTATTTATTATTTATTATTTATTATTTATTGAATAAATATTAAACGTCAGAAAAACTTATCCTTGTACAATGTTTTAAATGTAAATCATGAAATGATAGTGACGGTTTTGATAAAACCTCGTGATGAATCCCTCCATTTGACGTAGAAAATGATGAATCGCTACATGCAGGAGCCTACCGTAAATCAGTACATTCTAGGACAATATTTAATAGATTCTAGCATCCACTGTTTAACGATGATGGCTGATTAAAAATCGTTTACGAAGTCGCTATTTTATTGTTAATACCTTCTTCTATATATTCTTCTCTGTTTGATCGCCATCGTCCATGATTTTTGAGCCTCCGGATATACGCTCCACCCTCAGCAAGAAAAGTAGTTGACGTCCGACGTAGACAGTGTCTAGTATAACCATCTGGGTTAGGTAATTTCAAGTAATGGGCAATTTTCTAGTAGAAACTGTCTATCCCCACAGGTTGCATTGTACATTTATTGTTCATATAAAATATGAACAATCTTAAGTGATTGTCTAAGTGTCATAGAGAGTGACAACCAAAATAGACGTATTTCGTCTATATTATTTGGAACTTCCGTTTCCAAGCAATGATGATTATGCTTATTAAATACTCTACAATACGTAGAAAACTTTGGAATGAAAGTCTGGTATTTTATGGAATTTCCTTATAAACTATTTACTGACCTTAATTCTCCAATTAAAATAATATCTGTGAAGATTCTACACAATACGAGATTTGTGTGGATGAAAACGATGTTGGTTTAGAATTCGATATGCAGTTGATTGGGGAAGTGAAGTACTTGGGTAGTCCTTGACATGTTCCACTTTGGCCGCATTTCTTGCTTCGTGATTTTTGGTATGTTTTATGTTTTAATTAAAAAAAAAATGTATAATCTAACAACTACGTAACTAAAGATGCTAAATCTCTCCGGTTAGGTTGGTTCTTGTCCTTCATGTGTCAAATCTTAAGGCTGATTTAAATTTGTAATAAAGTTCTCTAAAACCTCCCTAATTTAACCTACCCTGATACGGTTTCCGAGATAACAAAACATATAAGCCAAATTTGGGACACACTGTGTAATATAATTATAACAATAAAGCGTATACCCAATGTTAAAACAAAGATTGTGTTATATTAGTAATAAAGTTTATTTATGCATCAATTCCCTTCCAATCGACTTATTATCTCATTTTACAAAGTTTGGCCAAGCTTCGTCAAAATCTGCCATGATGCCTGTGTGTGTGCGTGTGCGTGTCGATGTGTGTTAGTACCCACGATAACTCCTGAATGACGACACGAACGTACTTAAAAGATTGTATTAAGCTTGTTTTCACTTGCCCTGAAGCTGATTATATTTTAGAGGCGGTTTATTATTTTTATCAAATATTTCTGAAACAACTGTATATTTCAAAGATATAAAAATACCAATATACAGACCTTAATCATGTAGATTAGGTATGTTGTGTGCAATGTTTTGATACTTCCCGTAATTTAGCGGCAAAAAATTTGCAAGGTAAATTTTAAGCGTTAGTTCAATTTTTTTCAATATCTGAACAATAATTACTTTTATAAGAAAATGTGTAGATGTGTTTTTTAAACCTTTCAGTCCCAATTTGTTTTTTTGGTTTAATTGACTCGGTTCATTGTGTACCATTTGGTACTAATAATAAAGAACGCCAAAAGGTGACTTTAATTTTAATTTTGTTATATGGTGGCTTTTGGGGGGCAAAATATACGTCCCGCTGGGTATTAAATTTGGTAATATATGTCCCATTACCAATTGAATGTAAGAATAATTGCAAAGAAACAAAATATACAACAAATTTTATTATTCAAAACATAGGTGTCAAAACAGTGTTTTTCAAAATAGTACTTTTAAAAAAGTAGTATTGACATAACTTAGGTGTGATAAGACGTAAAACAGTTTTTGCAAAGCGGAATATTGCAGGCAGTACAAATAGATTTGGTCCTGGTTTCCTTTTTTTGTGCAGCGGCGACACCGCCTCCTATTTGGCCCTCGATTGGCAGATGGTCTCCTATACTCAGGAGCCTAGAAGTTGCTGATGACCTACCATATGGTCTTCGGCGCATAACTCGCGAATGTGCTTGGCCGTAACTTATCAAAGATTCAGCTAATGGAACCAGAAAATCTAGAAAACCTTTCTTTTTATTTCTTCCCTGGAGCTCAATAAGACCAATGAGTCGACCGCAGCTGTCATTAGTAGTTGATAGAAAACTTTTTCACCATTTCGTACTTTTTCGATCCATGTCGTAGAGGCCTACGAGTTGGTCGGAGAGATCAACTCCGCCCATATATGTATTGTAGAATTCTATCATTTTAGGACATGGAGTTTCTACTAGTCTACCATCTTTACATTTTCTATTTACTACAGTCATTCCATCTCCATGAAAATTAGAAAGCACTGTCACATCTTTGGTATCCTTCCAGGAGACAGCATAGGTACCACATTGATTGCATAAAAACTGAGCCCACCTCTTTCAAGTTTTTTGCTAATATAAAACTTCGGCATGTTTTTTCTGGAGATTATTGATGTCCCGACTGTCGCAAAAGGTAAATTATTCATAATGTTAGTACTTGTGAAAATTCTGTCAAAGCATACGTTAGTATCTCGAATAGTCTTACTTAGCTTCTTGACATCTTCACATAGAGTTGAAGTTTGGTTGCTTTCTTCATCTCTTCCTGAATATATATTCAAGTCGTATGTATAGTCAGTTTTTGCATCACATCTAACCCATAATTTCACGCCTATTTTTATGGGTTTCAGAGGAAGATATTGTTTCCAGCAGCTCCTCCCCTTAAGCTTAGCCATGGCCTCATCTATATTCTGAAAAGAACTTTCACTGCTTGCTTGAGAAAAGGTATGTTTCAAGCACGAAAGTACTTCTTCTATGTACCAAATTTTACTGACATCAGCTGGTTTTGTTGGAGTGTTGAAGTATAGTTTGGAAGACAATTGTGAATATGTTTCTGGAAATGGCTTGCTTTATCATTACGTTTCAAGTGAACTATTAGAATACCAATAGTGACGTTGTGCAGGTATCTTATTGTAGGACATTGTCAAATAGCAGCCAATTACTATCGTCATTTCATGCGGATCGGTTTTGGATATGTCGAATTTCATTTTCTTCAGAAGAATGAATATCTTCAGCCATCAAGATGAGGCTCTTGAAGAATTTCTTGAAAATCATCATCGACTTCAACTCTCCGATGCTCTTATTGTCAACTCTTCAAGTACACTTATTAGGTTTTTGTTTCGGTACTTTTGTCACTTTACTCGCTGATGGCTCAGACAATTCGTTACTGGATACCTCTGAAACTGCTTGCTCATATTCTGAACCACTATCTGCTTCCGAATCAGAAATATTGTCGGCTAATTACAACACCTTAGTCACAGATAACAGTTTCTTTCTGAAATGAAAATTCGTCATTTACTTACGTCAGTACCACTGGGACAAATAAAACCACAACAGAATCCCACTGGGACATATTATCCCGTTGAAAAATTTTGCAAAAAATAATATACATCCGTCATCTCTAGTTACACAAAAAGTTAACTATATTAATATTCAACATTGTAAACTTACCTCGACATTTTCTTGTATTATTGTACAAAACACAAAATAGTCACTGGATACCAATGAATCAGCATAGTGCATTCTGAACCAAAATTCTTAGTAGGAGTCAGAAACTATTGCATATTACCAGAGACATCCGAGCTCACAGATAATGGCAGTTTAGTTACCTCTGAAATTGATATAATTCGTCATCTTACTGGGACGTCATGTCACCACTGGAACCGAAAGCAAAACAGTCCCTGCCTCTACCTCTGCATGTCTTGTCTCTGACATGCCGTTTTATTTTTAAAACTCCTTATCTTCCTGTCTTTTATCACATTCTGCTTTATTCAGATACGCGACCTACCAAGGCCAGCCTTACCTGTAACTTCACCCACACGTGTTTGTTTCGTTAATCTTGCGTTGTTCCTTCTCTCAGTTTGACCAAACCAACATAGTGCACTACTTTCATACCTATTTATCATCTCTTTTCCTCGTCTTATCCTTTCTAGTTTTACCGCATACGATTCTCAGGAATCTCATGCCCACGGCATTTATTTTTCTTTCTTGCTTTTTTTTACATACTGAAGTCTCACTTCTATGCAGTACTGACGGGAAACATGCCATTATAGATTGCTCGTTTCGCACCTACGCTTTTGCTTTCGTTTTTCATATCGTCCACATACCTCCACTCACCCAGCATTGACCCGTCGTCCAATCTCGCCAACCCTTGTACCATCTACAGTGAATATTCTACCCAGATATACCATCTCGTCCACTTGTTCCACAATTTCATCGTGCACGGTAAACACTCTACAAGCCAATCTACCTTCCCGATTGTACACCACAATTTTTATTTTGTTCACGTTTACCTTTAGGTCCATGCTCTCATAGACTGTATAGATCTTCCTCAGAGCAGTTTGTAGCTTATCCGCATTCTTACTAATGAGGATGTGTGATCTGTATACACCATAACTCGTCATTAGCCACACATCCCTGTAGCTCTCCTTCGTACACAGCCCTTATTCCGTTGATGAAACCTTTACTTATGCCATATCCATTTAATGTTTCACACAGCTCCTATCTATTCACTCGGTCGTATGATTTCTCCAGATCTACAAACACACAGTACAGCTTCCTTTTTAGACTTAAACACTTTTCGATCATGTGCTGGAGAGCAACCATTTGATCAACATATCCTCTCTCTGACATGAAGCCGCCCAGCGCATCCAACATCTTAGTTTGTGTAGTTATTCGTACTCTATCAATCACTACTCCTCCTTTACCAGATACACTGAGCAGACTTATTCCTCTGTAGTTTTTGCAATCACACTTACTCCTCTTACCCTTACAGAGTGGTACAATGATCGCGCTCTTCCTATCAGCCGGATATTTCCACACTTAAGGCATGTATTTGGTAGTGCACACAATCTATAAATATAAGCTCTGTACCTCCATATTTTAGCATTTCACCAGTGATTTTATCTGCCTCATTTATCCCTATATCCTTCTCGGGTCCATTCACAATTCCTTCTACAGTTCTCCTTATTTAACTTTTGTATACCTTTCGGAAATATTTTTTCAGCATTTTTCACTTCAGAATCGTCCCGTACTATTCAGTTGCTCGCATTCATCACTCCAGCAGCGTTCTGTTTTGGGATCATGTTTTGAATTTGTAACCCATTTCCAGAAGAGTTTTTGTTTCCCTCAAAATCATTCTGCATTTTCTCCTTCCACAACCATCACTTCCTCTTTATTTATTATCAATGCCTCCTTCGCTTATTTGTTTCTTAATTTGTACACCTCATACGCTCGCTTTTTTGCAACATTGCTATGTGCGCATCTTTTTCTTACATACTGCCTTTTTTACAGATTCATTCCACCATGCACACTTTTTCTGTCTAACTATAGTCTCTCTTCCACATATCTGCATGGCACAATTGACATTGACAACACATCTTTCAAGCTTACCCATACGCTTGCAACGTCACTGTCTTTTATTTGTTCGTTCACACTTCTTCATTCGCATTCGACTCTTTACTCACCGCATCTGCATATTTCATTCTTGCACGATTATCTACTAGTTTATCTACCCTAAATCTCTTCCTGAATATATATTCAAGTCGTATGTATAGCCAGTTTTTGAATCACACCTAACCCATAATATCACGTTTTTTTATGGGTTTCAGAGGAAGATATTGTTTCAAGCATCTCCACCCCTTGAACTTAGCCCTGGCCTCATCTATACTTTGAAAGTTATTATTTGTGCTTCCGTCCGAAATACTGTTTTTTTAATCCTCAAAATCGCCCGAAACTCATTATTTCTGGCCTAGGCCGACAAATTCGAAAAAATTTTATTCTGGTACCACTGACTTTGTATACATGAACATTTAGTGACAGCTGTGATACGTATTATAGCCGTTTGACACGCAGATCTTGCCAACATGCAAATAACAATTTTTTTTAAAGCTGTGAGACGAATAGTTTCTGAGATTTTGTCAACACTTAAAATTTTGGGTTTAGCACAAAGTATTACTTTAAACTAGATTGTAAAGATTGGTTTGAAGTGGGTTTTTAGTTTTACAATTGTTTGCGAATAGAATAAGACGTAATGCACATAATATAGTCTAATACATAATGATTGTCACAGGTGCAGATTACATGTTTTATAAACATGCATAAATGCATCCCCCTTTCTGCAGGCGTTTGTACAAGGTAAACAGGGTTAAAAAAAAAGACCGTTATCCCACTAATACTTAACGTTTAAGAAAATAAAAGTTAATAAAAAGCAAAGCAAAGTCTGAAAACACAATGAAACCATCAACAATCCCGTCACGTGCCGTACACTTCATGTCACCGCATTGAATCTACCTTAAGCCATTTTATTAAACCTCATTTATTCTAAAGCTTCATCAAGTACGCTTACTTTTTAAAGTTTCCTTTCACGATTTATCGGATTTAGATTTAGACTATACAGGCTTGAAATGAGAATTGGTAGGACCGATATACGTACCTTTTAATTAATTTTAAGTAATAGTGGCACCATTTCGTTATAATTTTATTGTCAAAAAAATACAAAAAAAAAACATACAAACGTCACCATATTGCGCATACAAAAATAAACAGGGTTATTTTCAATTAATTTCCAGTTTAGCGTGAAGTTTCTTAGAGTTTAATTAACTGAATTGTAAATAAGAAGTAAGTCGGAATTGTTTCGTGTGCTTTATTAAATGGAAAGAAATTGAAACTTTGATTATTAATGTCTGGTTCACCTTCGAGGCAATTACAATCCAACTTTCTATTGACATTATGGAACAGTAAATAAAAGGATTTTCTATTTGAGTAAAAAGAGTGATAATTATTCCATTTATTGTATATATGAACAAAGAATTTATTGTAGATTTATATTAATATTCAATCCTCCTTTGTGTATTTTCAAAACCGATGTGTTTTACATTACTTCTGAATAATTTAAAAACTTTCTCTTTCCTTCGAAAAACTTTTTAGAACAATCATTTCGAACTTGCGATTATGAATAATTTATTATTTTAAGTTTGCTCATTATTTAAAGTTAAAATTACGAACAGTATCGACAAAAGTAAGTTGTTTTGATTAGCATTATTAAATTGTTACGTTAATTAAAACACATAATTCAACAAACTATTTAATACATAAATATATATATATATATATATATATATATATATATATATATATATATATATATATATATATTATAACACCATGAAAGATAAGAATGGTAAATATGTAAGAGTGCCCGCGTTCCTTCCCTTCTTAGGTCTTCCGGTCACGCTTTTCCCTCCATTCTCTTTTCCCGCGTAACAGCCGGCCTTCCTAAACAGTAGTGATCTCATTACTAAAATTAACTTACAGGGGGTATGATAGGTCTTGCCCATCTGTCTCCGTGTCCGCCTCATCACACATAACTGTAACACCAATTCGCCTACCTCACTCGGTAGCCTTTCTCCGCCTTTTATCATGATGTCAACTCGACAAGGGGGGACTATCCTGAACTACAGTTTTATCATAACGTGCTTGTATTCACCTAGACGCCCGATTCAACTTAAGCGCCGCCGTACCACGGTTTGACTGTAATTGATGCATACTAGAAGTACTCGCATCAAAGTCGCTTACCCTCCTGGCTGTGTGAGAAAAGTCTTACACCGCTGGATCCGGCCTGATCCACTGGGTTGTGTCAACCCTGCCCTTACCACTAGCTAGTATCTCGCCCTCGTCAGCCAGATCAATTACCACTGTGGCGGTGATAAAACATTCACTCGGCAGAAGATTACCCAAAACTCAAGTTTACCGTGTTATAGATGCCCCAAATTACTTCGAGGAGCTGTTTGTCTGACCTATTTTCCGCCTTGACAGTTGCAGTCAATACCTTGACTTTGCCTTTCGCCGTTTGTACGTGCCTTATGCCTTTCTCCGTCAGAACGCCTTAAACAACCTACTAGTAACGCCAAACCTCGGTCACTAATTATCCACCGTGGGTACTCAAAATAGCCAAATATCCCTTTTGAGCTCGAGATTGCCGCCGTGTACCGTAGAGTCTTTGTAGGTTTCTCCAGTACATACTTGGTGAACCCGTCCACCAACATGATATGTACATACACCTCTTGGTGTTCTTGATACAAGGACCTAAATGGTCAATATGGACTGTGTCGAAGGGTATTGGACGCCTTTGGGTGAGATGAAAGTGCCCCTCGCCTCGCTCAGAATCACCTTCTTTTTTAAATGCACACCACAAACACGATTTCTCCTACTTTATCATGAACTTGGTCATTTTAGGAAACCAATGAGTCTCCTTGGGTAGCTTTAGACACCTTCCCACGCCGAGATGACCAATATCGTCATGACGTCACCTCGCCAGACTGTGATTCGCCAGTATTGATACGTACAGCCTATCGTCGTCTGAGATAATTCTGTAAAGTCTGTGGCCCTCCGCCTTATAGTTCGCCTTGATGTCCTTTTTCGACACTCCTGAACCCAACGCAGTTATTAGCTATTGCGTGTTATGTTTTGTAATTGCTTTGTAAGGAACGAATCAGACTCCGCCATCGCCACCACATTAACGCCTACACAACCGATTTATGGTTTTTCACCTATGGGGTTTCGATTTAATGTACCGACATGCTGCACCTTTACGCCAGGACATTCGACCTTCCGATCATACTCCTAAACAGTCGGACACCACCGAACTATTGGAGGAACTAAATCTCTTTCCGAAAGAGTCGCCCTTATCACCACACAGTCACCACCGAACTATTCGAGGAACTAAATACTTTCTTAAAAGAATCGCCCTTATCACCACACAGTCAGTCGCCATCTTAAATTTCACTCCAATCAGATACACTCTGAAACGCCTAACGCCCTCCATCACAGATAAAGTCTTCAAGTTCATAGCTATGGTATGCCTGTTCGATTAAGGTAGTGGTTCAACAGAAATACTCTCTGCTCGCCATGCAGTACATTCGCCTTTTCGTCTCTGTACCAACAAAGAACCTTACTATCATCAGTATGCAGCTCGGTTTCTACCTTAGTGTTATACACCGCCAAAATTGATCTAAACGCCAACGCCTTCTTGAGCTGGTTAAAAGCTTCTTTCTGTTGATCGCCACAATACCACGCCACATCCTTCTTGGTTAGGTCGGTTAGAGGTTTTACTATGCGGGAGAAGTCTTTTTACCAAACGCCTGAAGTAATACGCTAGTCCCATGAATTACTGCACGCCGCGAACTTCTGTGAATGTAGGGAAGGATTGTACCGCTTCTATTTGACGCCTCCCTAGCCAGTAGATATCCCTGCTTCCATTGGATGGAAGATTCTTTGAAATTTGACACCAGCACCATATCTCGCCGATCCGACGCAATATAGAATGCGTTCAGTATGTAATTGTACGCCCTGGTGCATACACGCCTCTCGTTCAACCTGAGTCTCCCGCCTGGAGAACCGCCAATTACCACAACTACCGCCAATGAGGACCTTAATGTACATATGAAATCCGCTGTTTTTCCTTCACCGTAAGTCGCCCTAAAAATGCGCTGATGTCGCCGTCATCAGTTAGCAACGCCTTGCCGTTCCTAACCACCATCATTACTGCTGTTGTCTGGAAGTCCACCTGCCCTATGAGCAGTTTTATAAGCCCCATACCTACATCTGTCACCAACGCCCTGATGGATAATTGTATCCCATCAATCTTGGCGATAAATAGCACCTCCCTAACGCCAGCACTTGTCCGCCTTCAAAGGCCTGAGCACCACGTCTTCACTGTCTCGCAATTTGGTTAATCCCAATCGACTGCAAGGAAATCGTTGTATACCACCTCGGGTGTACCGTTTTTCGCCGCGTGTGCGTTAGTCTTGTACTTCCCTCTGGTAGTCCATGCACGATGAAAGAGACGGTATCGCCACCTTTGGTGCTGACTCGAGCACATAACGCCACCTTGTCTCAATAATACTCCATCACAGTCGGTCTCCTTGGACCATTCACGCCTATTCGCCAGCTCCTGAATCATGGCACCGAAATTATCGCGTAAAGGGAACGCCCCTTCAGCGCACTACCCCTCTCCTCCCATTCGTAGTTAATACGATCGAGACGGTAGAACCACCTCTTCGCCGCGCAGTCCAATTGCACCTGTGTCGCCAGCCTTTCTTCTTCCCAGACCATCCATGCATTTCGCCGACCATGTCCATCTGTGGATAGATGCCTCCTCGCCGTCTGGGTCAAACGGCTCTAACGCGGCTTTTGAGGAGATACTCTACTCCCCTCGCCCGCCCCGGCACTGAGACTAGACCCACTAGCCGCCCCTGCCACCGCCTGCGGAGTGGGGTTTGGGGTGCCAGGTCCCCGCGCCTCTCAAACGCCCTCAACATCTTGTCGGCGAACCCTTCCGCCATCAGGTGTCGCGCCATCTCTACCGCCAGACGCCCGTCGCCATCCTTTGTCGGAGAAGGTGTTAGATGCCCTTCCGTCTCTATGAATACATTCGTAACGCTCTTACAAATCTGTAATTATGTAAATTTTCACTTGAAAAACAAATAGAACTGCCTCTAGTTTATTTATTTTTTTGCGCCCTCGTATATTAATGATTACATTAAATTTGTAATTCGCCTTTATAAATGTGCAATTGCATAAATTTCAGTTGAAACAAATAGAACCACACCCGCCTTTCAAAGGTTTACAATCATTAATCGCCTATATAAAATGCTTATATAAATTACTATTAACTCCATTTGTAAACGCCTTCATATTTTACAATCAATAGCGATCGCACAATTTTCACCTGTATTTAATATTGATTATTACGTATAATTATTTGTATTTATATTAAATCAATTTGCAGTTCGCCCTTACAATCCAGTACTTATATAATTTCACCTGATTAGTAATTGTTATTTACAATCATTCGCAATACTGCTAAATCAATGTTTGAACGCCTTCACAAATCTATAATTATACAAATTCTTGCAATATAATTAAAACCGCTAGAAATATTTCCACCGTGCTTAACAATTTGCTTTCAGAAACTATGTCGGGTATTTTGGCTTTGTGATTTTGACGCTATTACACTGTTAAAAGCAATTTAAAGATTTTATACCAAATAAAACATTTAATAGTTTATATAATACTCTTCAAAACTATTATGAATTTGAGTTGCGGTTGATATTCAATATACATGTACCAAATTCAAAAATTATCCTCCGGGTCAACCTCAAAAAGACCTGGTTAAATTGTTCACTATCTAATGCCATTTTGTTGTTAAGAGTTAAAAGAGAGAGTTGATAAAGGCTTTAGAGTGGTTTTAATTAATTATATATTAATCCATTGTATATGGGATTTACACTCTTCAGACGTTAAGATTGCTAGTGTAAGTTTAAGAGTAATTTTTAATTTACATTCTTCCGTTAATTGGATCTAAAGCATTTCTCTTATCTCGAGGCCATAACATCTGGGTAAGATTTTTTTATTTTTTCATTTGTCACATCCTAAAATCAATCACATTGCTTTATCTGTTTAAAAAACGACCTAATTTAATAACCTCCCTTGTCGTAGCTTCACCGTTTTCATCATTCAACAGTCCGTCATTTTATTGTTAGTTTGGACAATATAGATGTATAAAGTAATGGTAATTGGCGTGACAATTAGTTTTGAGTACACATCGTCTGTATAATCTGAAGATCAGCATATCGTAGAACCTGCCATTTAAGAACAGTTTGGAATCGTTCAACCCTCTACGCTCTGCGTGTTGACATCGTGCAGGTCCTAATTGGGACTTAGATTGAGAAACCGTCAACCAAAGGTATTTATATTAACCTGACGTACTCTTGAAGTTTATTTATCCATCAGGGACGTCATTTACAAATGTAAATAGTAGTATTAGTCTTGCCTATCTGTAAATAATATTAATCTTTAGATAACAATTAGTTTTTGAGTTTAGCTATTCACAATTGACCTGATTCACTTTACATATGACACTGAAAATTACTGTAAAGGGATATTCGTGATCTATAATTATTGTTGGGTTTTCATTAATAGTATAATTTAATATCAATAATCAATTTACTTACCCTAACGGCCTTTATTCGCTTTGCGAGGTTGTAGGTGCAGGGTGCGTCGCAAGCTCTTGCAACAGTACCAATACGAAGTAATCGGCTTCGCTTAAGTACACGCCCTCCGGTTAGGTTACGTAGCGATTCCGTATATTAATTAATTAAGAGTTACGAAACAAAATAATTTATATAGGGTAACCTTCAATTGAGCTTCCTATGTAGAAAATCCTGGATAAGGTATGCGACCGCACTAACGCTCTTAAAGTACTCTCTAAGACGTGCAAGGCTGACACTCAAGACACTTCAAACCACCTACAAGACATACATAAGATACTTTCTAGACTAGACGACAGCACGTTGTAGCTACACGTAAACACAAATACACTCAGTGTCACCGGTAGAGTGCGGCGGCACAGTGAGTGACGATCAGTGTCAGAACTGTGTGATGAATAGTGATGTGATGTGTGTGTGTGTGTGTGTGTGTGTGTGTGTGTGTGTGTGCGTGTCCGTTGTAGATTGATAGACTCACAGAACTCATAACAGACTTACGTACCTGGCTTTACGAATTTCATTGTTTAGTTCAATTTTTTTCAACATCTGAATAATGATCAGTTTTTTAGTAAAATTTGTAGACGTTTTTTTAAAGATATGCTAATTTCATTCAAATTTTCTATATAAAGTTTATTAAAGGCCCATCTGACATGTTTCATTGTGGTTTTTACAAAGTTGCCTATTTTCATTACGAACGTGCTGATTTACATTTTTGAAATATGTAGCTATTTCAGAATATTTGATCAAAATCATAAACTGTCTAACAAATTTCACTGTACGACACTGAATTTCTCCCGAAATCTGAACAGCTCTAGGAGAAATGAAATCAGGCATAAATAGAAAACTTCAAGTATGTATGTCGTTCTGAAGTTATTGGTTATACTAGAATACATGCACATATACGTGCGCGCACACACTCGCACGCACGCACGCACACACACACACACACACACACACACACACACAAACACTCATATGTAGGAATGCAGACACGGATGTAAGTACGCACGCATGTACGAACGAAACTGTCAAAAAACCGCAGAAACCGTCTACCTTGTCCCTATATTAGAAATCAGAGAAAATCTAATAGCAAAATGAACGTAATAAGCGATATGATGGTTGGTGAAAGAAGGGCAGGAATTTGCCAAGTGACCGATTGACCAAAAGTGATCATTTTCAGTGTAGTCTTAATGTTACTGGCTATTTTGATCACATGACGTCAAAATAGCTCATTTCATTGGATTTTTGTTTTGGCAAAAAATCTTCACCTGTATTTATTAATGTGTTAATAGTCTATAACCCCGTGCTATTGAAACCACTAATAATGTTACAAGGGACGTTTGCAAATATGGTTGACCCGTCAATTTAGGAACACCATAAATGGTAGTCAGTTTATCAGGATTTAACAGTAGACAATCATTGAAAATTGTCTTGCTGTTAGGTTTGAAAGGACCAAACACTGCTTTGTTTAGAGGCTGCACCCCATGAATGCAGTAAGGAAAGATAAACAGAAATATAAGCAAGTGCTCTCTTCTATATAAAATAGCTTTTAAAGAGATGTGTGACTCGTGATTACCCATTACGAACAAAATCCTATTCATGAGGTTGCAATTATAAATTAATTTTTATGCGAGGAAAGGGGTAAACAGGTGGAATTGAACCACCAACAGCTGAAATTACTCCGCAGATTTTGACGAAACAACTCTGTTCGACTGATACACACCATCTTACTGCTTTGGAACCTGTTTCTACTATAACTCTGAGTGCTTGGGGAACAGTTGATCGCATGGGACATTTTTTAATGTGTTCGCATCATCCTGTAAACTGTAGTACACACGTCAACCTCATATCATGAGTCAGTTTTCGACACTTTAGTATATAACTCTCTTAATTTGCGGCACATGACCTATTGTCCATACTTCTTGGTGGTAAATTTGAATTGTCCGGAGGTACCCTACATCCGGCCCCGCCCCCCTTGCCCCCACATTATCGGTTTGGCTGTAGTTTATGATTACGTTGTAGTAATTTTAGCATAATTTTGACTATTTATTTTATTTGTACATACAGCAGTTGTTTTAATATAAATAGCCAACGCTGTCGTTGAAAATATCAACGCGTCTATTTTTATTTAAACAAAGAAAATTAATTTGGTACAATCATGCATTATTCTATGCCTTTGCCATCATTCATGGACGCATAGGGTTAGTGCTTCTCAATTTCGCAAACCTACAAATTTATACCATTCTATACAGATACACTATACATACGTAACATTTGTATATTCTAAATGTTCTAAATATTACTGATACTACCATTGTGTTAAACTTATATGGTTAAATATATAGAGTGTGTAATGATACTGGCCTCACAATGGATAGCCAAATTTGTGATGACACACTGGGCTAATTTAGCCATCATGTTAATAATAAATTACATAAAAGAAATTAAATAAAATTAAACTTAAAGTATTAAACTATCGCCAACAGGTTGGGTGCCGAATTTGTAATGTGTCATCTAAGAAATGAGTAGTTAATGTGTTAATTTATTTGTCATCGCGTTGGAAGACAGGTTTGTAATGAATATTACTCATTATTAAATTGAAACTACCAGAGACTTACCCCACACTACAGCAAACCTCCGCATCTATACGGGCTACCAAAGATTCATAAGCAGGAAATTCCTCTGAGACCAATTGTGAGCTCGAGAAATTCATCTTGCCACCCATTAGCACACTGTCTGCTAGGTATCATCACACCCTTATCGGGAAAAACCGAGTCTATGGTCAAGAATACGCAGCACCTCGTGGAAACCATCAGAAACTTCCAACCAAACCACGAAGAAATACTGGTAAGCTTCGACATTGTGAGTCTATTCACAAATGTGCCTACCGATAAGGCACTAACTATCATAAGAGACAAGCTGAAAAAGGATGAAACGTTAGACGAACGCACGCAACTCTCGGTAAACACAATAATGGAACTTCTGACAATATGCATTAGAACTACATATTTCCAGGTAGAAGACAAACTCTACCCACAAGAGTTTGGGATGGCGATGGGTTCCCCACTCTGACCCATAGTGAGCAATATATATATATATATATATATATATATATATATATATATATATATGGAAGACTTTGAACACCAAGCGATATCTGAATTCACAGAGAAACCAAGGATGTGGCTTAGATACGTGGACGATACTTTCGTAGTTTGGCAACACGGCAAGCATAAGCTAGATTAATTCCTAGATCATCTAAATAGCCGCGCACCCTCCATAAAATTCACAATGGAATTGGAGTCGGAACAAAAACTGCCATTCCTCGATGTACTTGTACACAGAAATGACAACACTTTCACGGCACACAAGAACAACGTCCACAAGGGCGAAATAGAAAGATCAAGATCGCCGAACATGTCTGGAACGAAGACCACCACATCCAATGGGATAACATACAGATAGTGGCAAAGGACGAGAACACAACTCGTCAAAAACTCAAAGAAGCCACATACATCGCACTAGCAGAAAATCCAATAAGCCAAGCTAGTGTAGAAATGAAACCCATATGGATTCCAATAATTCGCGAAGAGCTTAAGCGCAATACACCTGCGCAAGAAGTTACTGCGCAACATGCGCAATAAACTTCTGCGTAACCACAAAAAAGTTTTATATATATATATATATATATATATATATATATATATATATATATATATATTGGATTAATCCGTGGCTCAGTAGTAAAGGTGTCAGACTAGTAAGTGAAAGGTTCCAGGTTCGAATCTAAGAGTAGTCAAGTGCTTGGGAAAAAAATTATATATACCATATGAATTCGACTCAAGTGCGAAAACAGTCCTTCTCAGGACTAATCCTGATGACGCAAGCAGAGTCCGCTTCCGAAACGTCGCGCTCAAAAAGCATAAACTGTGGAAATAGGCCGATCAAGTCCACTAATAGGAAACCACAGTTACAAAACACTTATAATTTAGAACAACCATGGTGATTTGACAGAACACGATTTCAGATCAACTCCTTGAAATGATTTCACCCTACAAAATTGCTTTGATTATGATGTCATACAAAATGGCGGAGGACTTTGCTTATGTCATAATTAAAAATAAAATGTCCACCACCAATCAGAAGCCCGGCGTCTTATGAAACCCTTATTAGGACACTATTTCCTGCCATGACCTACAAAATGGCCAACAAAATGGTCGAAAAGTCACAACCCACAACCAATCAGAATCTAGGGAGCGGAGTCTATAAGCCAACCTCAGGCCCACCAATCAGAACACTGCATGTGCGCGCATTTGGCTACCCTTCAGAGGCTGCCAAAAAGGCCTTAATTACGGGCCAAAATGTCACGTGATCATCCCTACACCCCACACCCCTAAACACTAGGGGGACTGGCAAAAAGGCCTTAATTACTGGTGAAAATACCATTAAAGGGTTGAAAATTCCATCACGGGGTTGAAAATCGCTCCCGCAAAGAAGCGGCCGACCTCAAAGGTCACTAATTAGGGCAAAAATACCATCAAGAGTTGAAAATTCCCTCTAGGGGTTGAAATGTGCTCCCTAAAAGCAACCATAGGGGTGGCAATTATTGGTAAAACTTAACATTAAGGGTTGAAAATTCCTGCATCTAGGGGTTGAAAAACAACCCCGAAAAGAAGACCACGCGCCCCTCATTCTACTGCTATATCTTACAAAACTAGTGGTGCACAATAAAACTCATTTCATGGTAACTAGAGAAGCAACAGGCTTGATCAATCTCAACCATCTGAATGTTTGAGTTGATAGTATATCTTACCTTTGTGCTATAAATTACCATCTACATATGCCGACTTCTAAATACCGATTAAATTTAACAAAATTTGTATATTACGTTTAAATATGTTTTAATTAGGTTTTCTATAAAACATGGCTAGTGGTATCTGACGAATTTGTGCCTTTTCTCATTTATCGGATGTTACCATGATGACAACATAACTTATTGAACGGTAATAAAATTGAATGGATTTACACATCTTATTTAAGCCACTGTAGAAAAGTGTTGCAAATGTTAATTTTTATTACACTCAGGGACAAAAAATCGCGGACACTTTTATATTCGTTTATAACTATAAGTGTCCGGGATTTTTTGTCCCTGGGTGTATTTACCGTTGTATTAACATTCTTCCAGTTTATAACACAAGGTTAATTGTATAAAATGAACTTTCAGATTAAAGGCATTTTGCTAAGCTTAGTATTAAACGAGCCATAAAAAAATAATTTTCCAACTTGATATATCATTAAATTATTTACAATATTATTTTAAGGTGATTAAAGTTTTATTTACGGATCGTAAAATAAAAGTGACAAAAAATGGATAATTTCACATGCGATCCATGCATTAAAAAAAGAGTGTACTTGTTAAAGTCGCATGTAATTCCCTACGGCTTAACGTATTTTTTGGGTTTACTACATCGGTTACCACAAGATTTTATCAATATTTCCATAACTTGTCGTCGGAATATAGATTTATACCCATTTTCGTCATGCTATCCTTAGGGTTATTGTACTTCGAGCGAAAATTCTACTATAAAAATCCCTTGAGACATCCTTACTGGACGAAAACTCGTTGGCTTTTGTATCTACAGTATTATGCCAGGTTTAAATTAATCTTGGATTCTGGCAGGATTTCATCACAAATCGCTTTGTGTTTTATATTCATTTTTGTTAAAACTAAATTTTACACCTACAGCTAATATAGGGCGTTTACAATTTAAGAACAGGGGTTGTAAGCCTAGATTGTAGGCAACTCGTATACAAGATTGTTATATTTTATGTCTACCACAATTACAGACTATTGAGTGATCCTTTGAAACAGATCATAATCCATTATCTTTTGTAGTATACTCAAATACTCAAAAACATTTATAAAGCAGCTCTGATGTTAAAATAGAAAGCTTTATGTCTACGTCGCTACTTAATATGCCCTTATTCCTGAAATTCCTTTCTTTGTTGTTCTTTCCAATTTGATATTAAATATTTAAACACCTTTTAAGAAACGTAGAAATATAATATAGATGTCCCATTAAAATAAGTAAATCTTATAATGTAATAAAGAAAACGGCGCTTTTTATTAGTAATATCGACTTTTATCTTTAGACGTATATTAAAAAATTCATAACATTTCTTACGCCCATATCAAAAACATCTTAGACTTTTTATTTTATTTTAACATTAATTTCTTGAGCGTTGATTTTAATGTAATAAAAATAAGAATATTAAATTTTTGTTAGAACTGAACCCAGAGTGAGTTAATAAAAATTTCGTTCTGAGTTTGAGGAAAATCTTATCATCGGTGTATTATACTTGCATTAGTACGGTAAAAATAGAGTCAATTTTCAAAATTACTAAACTACACGGTGTGCTGTTTAGTTTGTGTTTAGTTACATACATCAGAATATTAAAAAAAATTTATTATTCTTTGCTCTCAAATAAAAAGTTGGAAGATTACATTGCAAGCCTGTGTCAAGCAAAACGTTGCCTAATTTAATAATATTTTTAGAATATTTTATTTTCATCATTGCTGTTCTATTCATCACTTGTTAGTGATTAAAGTCGTTCTTTTGTAGCATTAGTAAGGTTTACCTTCAGATTTTTAATTTTTATTTGGTTATTTAAATTTATTTCCAATTGTTTTGCTATGTGTTTATGCTATGTATCATAAAATTTCACCTACAGCACATAAGAAAGGAAAGGTCAACATGTTTTAATCTCTTTTCAAGAGGAAGGTAGGTTTTTTGAGCTTGCCAAACTCCTCCAGTCAGAGTCACGAGTAACCAAATGATGCAATGTGTGTGTATGATGGAATGAAGATGGGCACGGAAGGAACGGAGGGTTCTGCAAACGATATTATAACTCTGGTATTCACCTAAATAGCCGGACAAGCAAGATGTACGTATACGCAGTGATCATGCAGTTATATGCATATAAGAAATCCCATTGAGTCTCAAACGGGATAGACCGTAACGGAAATTAAGCTAATTACCTTCCAAATACCTAGTAGTTCCATTACCGCTGTCCTAGTAGCTTGATTATAGCATATAATCTCGAATTAGTTTTTAAAGTAAATTTACTTTTTAATAGAAAACACGGAAATTCTAAAATTGGTAGATTCGTTAATGTTTCGCTTACAGTACTAAATGTAATTTGACATAATTCTTTACATTTAAATTTTTTACTTTAATTAAATCGAAAAACGTTCTTACTCTCTCCACGAACACACACGCCATTTTCATTAAAGTTGTAATCATATATATATATATATATATATATATATATATATATATATATATATATATATATATATATATATATATATATATATATATATATATATTGTGTGTGTGTGTGTGTGTGGTCGTGTTGTGTGAGTGCTGTGATGTGTGTGTGTGGTTTTGCGTGTGTGTTGTGTTGTGTGTGTGTGTGTGTGTGTGTGTGTGTGTGTGTGTGTGTGTGTGTGAGAGATGTGTGTGGAGAGTGTGTGTGAGTGTGTGTGTGTAGTGAGGTGATGTGATGTGAGTGTGATGAGTGTGAGTGTGAGAGTGTGATGTAGTGAGTGTGAGTGTGAGTGTGAGTGTGAGTGTGTGAGTGTGGAGTTGTAGTGTGAGTGTGTGAGTGTGTGAGTGAGTGTGAGTGTGTGATGTGTGTGAGTGTGTGTTGAGTGTGTGAGTGTGAGTGTGTGAGTGTGTGAGTGTGTGTGTGTGTGTGATGTGTGAGTGTGATGTGAGTGTGTGTGTGAGTGTGTGTGTGAGTGTGTGAGTGTAGTGTGAGTGTGTGAGTGTGTGAGTGTGAGTGTGAGTGTGTGAGTGTGTGAGTGTGAGTGTGATGTGTGAGTGTGTGAGTGTGTGAGTGTGTGTAGTGTGTGATGTGTGTGATGTGTGTGAGTGTGTGAGTGTGAGTGTGTGTGTGAGTGTGTGAGTGTGTGAGTGTGTGAGTAGTGTATGAGTGTGTGATGTGTGATGTGTGTGAGTGTTGTGAGTGTGTGTGATGTGTGATTGTGAGTGTGTGATGTGTGTGAGTGTGAGTGTGTGAGTGTGTGAGTGTGTGAGTGTGTGAGTGTGTGAGTGTGAGTGTGATGTGTGAGTGTGTGACAGGTGTGTGAGTGTGTGAGTGTGTGAGTGTGTGAGTGTGAGTGTGCAATGTGTGAGTGTAGTGTGAGTGTGTTGATGTGCGTGTGAGTGTGAGTGTGTAGTGTGTGAGTGTTGTGATGTGCAGTGTGAGTGTGTGAGTGTGTGTGGTGCGTGTGATGTGCAGTGTGATGTGATGTGGTGGTGTCGTGTGTGTGTGGTGTGTGATGTGCGTGTGTGTGCTATGTCTGTGCATTGTGAGTTTGAGTCGTGTGTGTGTTTGTGTGTGTGTTTTTGTGTTTGTGTGTTGTCCTTTCTTTATTATTTATTCTTTCTTGTTGTTCTGTTTTGTTTTGTTTTTTTTTTGTCTTTTTGTTTTTTTTTTTTTTTTCTCTTCTTTTTTTTTCTCCTTTTTTCTTCTCTTTTCTTCTTTTTTTCCTTTTTTTTCTTTTTTTCTTTTTTTTCTTTTTCCTTCCTTTTCTCCTCTCCTCTTCTTCTTTTTTCTTTCTCCTCTTCCTCTCCTTCTCCTCTCTCTTCTTCTCTCTCTTCTCCTCTCCTTCTCCTCTCTCTCCCTCTCTTCCCTCTCTCTCTTCTCTCTCCTCTCCTCTCCTCTCTTCTTCTCCTTCTCTCCTCTCTCTCCTCTTTCCTCTCCTCTCCTTCTTCGCCCTGTCGCCTTCCCTCATATCTGTTCGGCTCTATACCTGTTTTTGAGAAATACTTCATTTCTTAAGGGCGAAGTCTCAACTGCAACTCTGAGTCCTACATCTTTTAAGTTGTATGAATGAGGTCCCCTACTAGATAAGATGTTTTCCAAATCAAAAGGCTTCCAGATGTTGCAACTCAAATTTAATTATGACACAAGCTCTGATGTCCTATACCTGGATTATCATATGGAATGAGGGCCCTTTTTAGAATACTATTTCAAATTTCACATATTCTACTTAAAACATTAGTGCTGTTACTTAAAAATCTGGAGTGCCTCCATTCACCATTCCCGTATACATACTTATATACCATAAAAGTACTAGCGGATTTATATAATTACATAATAAAGCTCTACATACAATGCTAAAACGAAACTGAAAGTTTTTGGGTATTTTCTAATGTTTAACGCTTGTACAACGTTTTGATAATGTACGTCATTTTAAAGTGTAAATCCATATTAAAATAAAATTTAAAAATAATTTAGCTAAAAAATCCAATTTCCCCGTTGAGAGTTAGAACTCTCATTGCTTGCATTACCAGTCCGGAAAATTTAACCGTTTGACCAATAGCTACATTTATGTTAAGCTATTATAGTTAGCATTCTATTAGATTGTTATGCATTTTTAATTGTCCATTTTTAGTTTAATATTTAAGCTGAAACTATGTATACCTACATATTTTACAATTTATATTGATTCTTTAGCATCCCAGTCGAAAATCTTATTTAAATGTCTTCTCAATTTATAGAAGAATATTTTTTATTTAACCACTATTTTTAGTGTCTCTGTTAGCTTGAAATATCATTTCTAATAGTTTTTAGTATTTTCCATGCGTGTGAGAAGTTTCAATTTGATAGCTCCATTTAAACACC
Organism: Vesta saturnalis; assembly: GCA_036346205.1. Taxonomy (NCBI): domain Eukaryota; kingdom Metazoa; phylum Arthropoda; class Insecta; order Coleoptera; family Lampyridae; genus Vesta; species Vesta saturnalis. Next base: position 10,476,853 of record JARFJB010000218.1, on the reverse strand, counting down.
TAGCTTACTTGAAAAAATTTTAAACCTATGTAGGTTAACAGGTTCTTTTGGTAATCTTAAATGGCCCAAAAGTTGATACAGATCTACGATTTTACTATAATAGGCGTATGTCAAATTTCATCACTCCAGCTCAAAAGGTCTAACCGCTAACATGTTTGCACGCACGCACACACACACACACACACACACACACAGCACACACGCACACGCACACGCACACGCACACGCACACGCACACGCACACGCACACACACACACACACACACACACACACACACCCACACACACACACACACGACCACACGCACACACGCGCGCACACACACACACACACTGCGTTTCAAAAATGGTCAAAATGGATTCAGGGACCCTCAAAACGTGAAGATCCGTCAAAATCTCGAGGTCGAATGTTTTCATGATCGCAATACCTTCCCATTACTATACTTCGTATAGTAGACGCGAATGTAAATCTATTCAAACATTTGATTTTAATTATTTATTTTAGTAATAATAGTGGTAAGTCATAGCTGAAAATAAGTTTTCTATAAAAAAAAACTGTATTGCCCAAATTGGTATTTTATAACAAAATTTCATTCAACGTGTTAAAAATGTTCGGAACGTGTTGTGTTTGAATGAAAGGAATGCGTAACAAACACAAAGCCTAAAAGTGTTTAAGTACTGAAAAACATTTCTAATTTATATTTTATCATTTTGTGCTAAAATTTGCATTTGAAAGCAAACATTTTCAGTTTACAACCAATTTTAATAATTGTAAAGAGTTACAGCCTCGTTATCTTATAATAAAAGTAAACTCTGTTTTCTTAAAATTTATTTGTTAGGAAGCAAGATTGAACTTTAAATATTTAAGCATTTACTGTGTTAGTACAAGAAAAGCAGTAGGTTTAACGACTCACCACGAAACTTTAGCTCACTAATGCGACTAAATTTTACATGCGGTAACAAAGTTGAGCCTATTTATTTTACTTCCTTACGGCTGTTTGGGTTAATATCTCAAGTTAGTGGACAATGCAAATGAGAAATATTGTTTAATGATGTCTATGGTGTTAACGAAAAATCGATAGACACTAAGTGTGTATAATTTCTGTTACATTTACTTTTAATGAATACGTTTGTGAAAGTTTATATTTCGTTCCTTTTCAATAAACACAAAACAGAAATAGTTACCGTTTATTACAGTTTACAATTTACAGAGGATTACAGTCAAAATGTTACAAATGGTTGCAACAGCTCGTGTTGGCAAACAAACGAATTATATAATCCACTAGTTACATGCCTCTGTTTGTCAAGTCTAACTAATGAATACATACTAGACTATATACTAGTCAATTGTAAATTCCGTTTATGTGAGGACATTTGGCAAAAGGACCTTTGCCAACGTCTACTGCAAAATTTACCGTATTTTAAAGGTGCTTTTATATTTCTATATTTAATGAGTGCGGAAAGGTTCACTCGTACGAAGAAAATTACCTTTAAAGTAATTTTCGTGGATAATTGACAATTTTGTGACCTATGAGTGAATGCCGACATTAAAGTAATTTTTGTTATTTCAAACTTGGGTAAACTACGGACGTTAATTTAATTTAACTCTATTTATATATAAGTATTTATTACTTTGTCTTTTTTAATGGGTTTTAAACTGTTAATGAACATGTTACAATGAAACAATTTTGTGTATGTAATTGAACATGCAAATAAATCATATAATTTCCGAATGTATAGGTGGTGACTGTTTAGAAAGAGAGAATCTGCGTATACATAAAGCATCATTGCATTAGGGTAGACGTTATTTTTTATTTCACGTCAAATTTAACTAGACTTGAGTGTATTCAGTTTGAACTGTAATCTGTTTTCCGCAAACCGTAAGACACAATTTCTGTTGATTGATTGATTGATTGAGATTGATCTGGTGATCCAGCGTGATTTGTTTGAGTTTGATTAATTAACTAATTAATTTGTTTGTGTGTGTGTGTGTGTGTGTGTGTGTGTGTGTGTGTGTGTGATAGAGAGAGGGGGAGGAAGAAATAAGATAGAGTAAGAGAGAAGTGTGCATTATCAGCTTCTGTTATAGAAAATGTTCATTAGTCTATACGCTACTAGATGGCGCTAAAATCAATTTTTACTCAAAGGGGCCAGTTCACAGACCCTGATACAAGTCCTGTCTTACAAGAACCTCCTTATTAAAATACAATTTAGTATGATGGAGCGAAGGCCTACAGCTGTAAGGTTAAGTTAGAACCCGCATACAATTGCACCAAGGGGGCCACGATAGGGGCTAAGCTTTACACTTATCTTTTAAGGTTAGGGTCCCCACACCATCTCCGGCCAGGGAGCGAAAGCCCGAGAATAAGTTGCGAAACCCTACACGTGTCTTTCAAGAACCTCCTTATTAGAAATACGTTTTCTCGTATAGGTAAAATATCATCCAATAGCATTTGACCATTTTGAAGCAATAGGATCGATAATTTTAATAATAATATCTTATTAATTATGCAATTTCCAACATTGTATGCGTGTGCATTTGCCTAACCTCCAGGGGTACTGCTCTTAATATAGCCAAAAGGACCTTAATTAGATGACCATCAAAAATAACCTTAAGTCCAACCCCAAGTCCATGTCCAGCTCTAGGTTCAGCCCCAGAACCAACACCAGCCCCCTACGTGAGCATGTGCAAAAAAGTTCTAATTACGGTTGACCCTCGAAAAGAAGCCATAGGGTAGAAAATACGTGTCCTATACGTGAGCTGTCATAAAATAGGGGTGAAAAAACACGTCCTACACGTGGGTGTGTAAAAAAATAATTAGGGATAGAATAAGGGTTGAAAATACGGTCTCACACGTAGGTGTGTGAAAATAAGGGTGAAAAAAGGCCTCCGAAAAGAAACGATAGGGGTTGAAAATATGGTTTTTTATTTAACCACCATTTTTAGTATCTCTGTGAGCTTGAAATATCATTTCTAATAGTTTTTAGTATTATCCATGCGTGAGAGAAGTTTCAATTTAATAGCTCCATTTAAACACCTAGCTTACTTGAAAAAATTTTAAACCTATGTAGGTCAACAGGTACGTTTGGTAATCTTACATGGCACAAAAGTTGATACAGATCTACGATTTTACTATAATAGGCGTATGCCAAATTTCATCACTCCAGCTCAAAAGGTCTAACCGCTGACATGTTTACACACACGCGCATGCACACACACACACACACACACACACACACATGTACGCATGCACTCACCCATGCACCTACACACACACGCGCGCGCGCACACGCACATACGACCACACGCGCACACACACTGCATGTCAAAAATGGTCAAAATGGATTCAGGGACCCTCAAAACTTGAAGATCCGTCAAAATCTCGAGGTCGAATTTTTTCATGATCGCAATACCTTCCCATTACTATACTTCGTATAGTAGACCCGAATGTAAATCTATTCAAACATTGTGATTTTAATTATTTATTTTAGTAATAATAGTGGTACGTCATAGCTGAAAATAAGTTTTCTTTAAAAAAAACTGTATTGCTCAAATTGGTATTTTATAACAAAATTTCATTCAACGTGTTAAAAACGTTCGGAACGTGTTGTGTTTGAATGAAAGGAATTCGTAACAAACACAAAGCCTAAAAGTGTTTAAGTACTGAAAAACATTTCTAATTTATATTTTTATCATTTTTGTGCTAAAATTTGCATTTGAAAGCAAACATTTTTCAGTTTACAACCAATTTTAATAATTGTAAAGAGTTACAGCCTCGTTATCTTATAATAAAAGTAAACTCTGTTTTCTTAAAATTTATTTGTTAGGGAAGCAAGATTGAACTTTAAATATTTAAGCATTTACTGTGTTAGTACAAGAAAAGCAGTAGGTTTAACGACTCACCACGAAACTTTAGCTCACTAATGCGACTAAATTTTACATGCGGTAACAAAGTTGAGCCTATTTATTTTACTTCCTTACGGCTGTTTGGGTTAATATCTCAAGTTAGTGGACAATGCAAATGAGAAATATTGTTTAATGATGTCTATGGTGTTAACGAAAAATCGATAGACACTAAGTGTGTATAATTTCTGTTACATTTACTTTTAATGAATACGTTTGCGAAAGTTTATATTTCGTTCCTTTTCAATAAACACAAAACAGAAATAGTTACCGTTTATTACAGTTTACAATTTACAGAGGATTACAGTCAAAAATGTTACAAATGGTTGCAACAGCTCGTGTTGGCAAACAAACGAATTATATAATCCACTAGTTACATGCCCTCTGTTTGTCAAGTCTAACTAATGAATACATACTAGACTATATATTAGTCAATTGTAAATTCCGTTTATGTGAGGACATTTGGCAAAAAGGACCTTTGCCAACGTCTACTGCAAAATTTACCGTATTTTAAAGGTGCTTTTATATTTCTATATTTAATGAGTGCGGGAAAGGTTCACCTCGTACGAAGAAAATTACCTTTTAAAGTAATTTTCGTGGATAATTGACAATTTTGTGACCTATGAGTGAATGCCGACATTAAAGTAATTTTTGTTATTTCAAACTTGGGTAAACTACGGACGTTAATTATTATAATTTATTAATGAAAATTACTTGTAGAGCATTTTTACGATAAGGTCACAAAAGCACCAAATAAAATTGTGCTTAAATTATCCGATACGATGTGTTCATAAAATTTTATTACAAACCGTAAGTACGCAATGCTTTTTAAAGTGCGCAACTGCAATAAATAATACATTACTAACGCGGTAAAATAATTTATAGCCTAACAATTTTTTTCCAGATGTTTGATTTTCTTTTCTAATGCACCAATAAATTAAGTCCATGTTTTATTAAAGTTACTATTGCGGTTCAGAGTATGAACTTTTGTTGCTTCTCTAATTTGAGCAAACCCTCGCAGATAATTACTTTCAATTTATCGAGGTATAGGTACGGGTTTCATGTTTCTTTTGAATTTAAACAGGTCATAATTTATACAACGTGCCCAAGATAAGGATGAACAGCATGGGGATCTTGAAAACGGTAAGAGATACGAAGGCGGTTGAATTAAAGAAAAGTTGTATAATTTAGGACATGTTCACATGTAGTTTGCAAAAGTTTCATTATTGTTTATCGTTTCCGAGATTTAAAACAAATTGTGATTTTTGGGTTTTTCTTTTTTCGTAATTCCTTCATTTATTTTAAAAGATCTTTAAAAACCCAAGGTGCTTCTTTCATTGCTACTTTTTGAATTCTATTAGATAGCGTTTTCAAATTTTTTATTCGACGTTTCGTCTCCGAGAAACCATCATCAACTTTATTTTTTATATCGCCGCAACCAACGAAACACCTTGCATTAAGTAGTATTTTTTATTACGAATTTAACCGAGTATTACACATAATGGCTTTGAAGCTGAAAAATTCGGATTTTCATTTTTCATATGATGTCAGTTAATATTAGAAGGCTTTGATAAAATAACACTTGTTTAACATGTTGTTGAAAACTGTTTAACTTAGTTTTATTGCGTTGAGATCAATGTTTTTCTTTCAATTGTACGTATTTTAAGTTGTTTTTATTACCATTACTTCGCGGGTTGTTTTTTTGGTTTTGTTTAGTTAATTTTTAATGATAATTAATCAATCAGAGTATCTATGGAAAGACAAAGAAAAGTTCTACATGCTATATCTTGTCCCCAGAAATCGTGCTGTTACACAACTGATGTATTTGGATAAATATCCTGAACGAAGGCAACCTGGTAAATCCATTTTTAGACGTTGGAATCTAATTTAGAAGAATTTGGTTCATTTACAAAACCTATTGTATGCCGTCAAAAACAATCTGATGACGAAAAAGCTAATACCGTTTTACAAGCCGTTGTTGAAAACCCTCAAATATCGACAAGACAAATTGAACATCGTACTGGTATAGCTATTTCTATTGCACCATTCATTTTAAATAAGAATGCGTTTCGTCCATATAAATTTTGAGTTTGTCGGGGTTTAGACCAGCTGACCGGTGCGGCGAGCAAGTTTTTGCGAATGGTATACGAGAAAATGTGACGAAGATCTAAATTTTCCTTTTATAATTTGGTGTTATGAAAGCATGATAACCAAGAATGAAATTTTCAACCGACGTAAAAAACATTATTGGGCAAAACAAAATCCCTATTTAACAAAAGATTCAAGGCATCAACACAGATAATATGTGGGTGAGCATTTTGGGACGAAGAATAGTAGGACCTTCTATTTACCACAACAATTTAAATGCCGAACGATATCTGAACTTGCTAAGGACTGATTCAGAAAATGACATGGATGAATTACCGCTAGCACTTGTAAACAACTGTTGATCTCAACAAGATAGTGCCCCTGCACATAACTGAAGAAATGTACAGGGCTATCTGCCATTGCGGTTTACAGGAAAATGGATTGAAACTTACAATGCAGTAGCTTGGCCAGCCCGATCACCCGATTTAAGTCCGTTGGATGATGAGAGTTTTGAAAATGAAGAGCAGTTGTTAGTTGTAACAACCCATTTTGAGTTGTATTGAGATATACCGTAATTTATGTTCTTCGTTCATTTAATTGTAAATATAAGAAAAAAGTTTTTAATTAATAATTTATAAGTATGTGTTAGGCAACTAAATTTTCATTTTGGTGTAACTTAAGTGCATATCTTCTTAAGAGCTCATACTCCCACTTCTTTAAATTATTTTTTTCTGCTATTTATCTGGTTTTATTTTAAAAATTAAAACATTTGCTCTTTGCAGGCACTTTGATTTACACTTTTATTTTATTTTTTGCACATTTATTGTACTTTTACGTATGCTTCCATTTTATGATTGCAATGTTCTTTCAATGCAGATCTAAATTTTGATCACAATTCCTTATTTGAACTTTCAAGAGAAAGCAATAAACATCGGATTGCTCAAATTTCTTGAAGAAAAATTTATAAGAAGTAAAATTCCATTTTGGTGGTTTACAACGTAAAGCATAGTTATTTCGAGATATTGCGCAATATTGGTGCAAAGATGACATCACTTTAGTTTGCATTTACGCATTTATTTTTATAATACCAGGGGTTCGCAAGAAGATGTATTATATTTAGTGACAGATATTTATAAGTTTACTGATTTCTTAGTATAAGGCTAATTTTAAGATATTTAATCTACGCCAGTGTCATTATGACATATTTATTATCTTCATTTGGGTGTCATTATGGCCTTCATAATAGCACCCAGTGCTATTATGAACTCATAATAACACGCAAATTTTAAAATAAAAAACAGGCAAAAAGAAAGTTAGTTACAACTTTTACTTCATTATAAAATCTTTACCAACATTTATTTATTGTAAACATTAATTATAAAGTCTGTACAATTTGTTAAATTCAGTCCAGCAGTGCGTGAAACTCATGTAAAGCACAAAATTGAACGCAAATAATGACGTTGTCAACGTAAAAATTGCAACAATCAACAAGCGCGGTTACTATAACATCGATTAATATGGGCACTTCATAATTTTGAATTTTTATTTACAAAAACGTTTCTGATATTGTAAACAAATCGAATCTATGCAAGAAAATCTATTTGGACTGGCGTAGATTAAATTTTGAATGATACACGTTCGATATGAACTTCGTAATGAAACTTGTGTAAATAAACCACTCGGCTAACACCTCGTGGTTTAATTTTACACGCGTTTCATTATGACGTTCATATCGAACTAGTATCATTAATAATTATTACATAACCCTAAATTTAACTATTAATAAACATAGTGTGTATATTTTTTACATTTTGGTAAAATTTTTATTGTAAACCTCGGTTTAGTTATTCCGAGCATAATTAAAAAATAACTTGGCGCCCGAGATCATTTTTATTAGTGTTAAATTACAGTTTCTCTTCCTATTGATGTTAAGTGGAAATAAAAGCATAAATTGTGGCAATTAAGCAAAACAAAAGCATCATCTGGCCTATTTTAAACTACCAACTGGGACAAAGGCATTATTTTTGGTGAACGGTTTGTATCTCGAGATAGTTTAACGGTTTGTTTAGAGAGCAGTTAACACCCATTAATTTATAAAAATTTTTAAACCCCATTAACCACATTATAAGTGGCGATCAATCACACTACATTATAAGTATACATATATATATATATATATATATATATATATATATATATATATATATATATGCGTGTGTGTGGTGTGTATTTCAGAACGTTGTCATAACATCGTTCAAAAAATTGATTTTTTAAATAACTCGAGATCGATAACAGATAAGGAAACATGTGTAATTCCAAAGAATCCCACATACAAAAAGAAGCTTTATAAAGACTTTGTATAGTGGAATATGGTGGTGGTAATAAATCGATAAAAATGTGTAATTACTTAATTCTCCAAAAAAGTTGTATCATTCTATAAACATGAAGAATTGGAAAAATCTGGAACATTGGAACTGTGGGAGGATCTGCAAGAAACAAAATACACCCACGTATCACACAAAATTAAAACACCGAACGTGTTACCATTGGTAAGCTGTAATTATCAGCGGTCGACTGGGACGAACTAAAGGAATTTGTAATATATATGTGTGTATATATATATATATATATATATATATATATATATATATATTATTTGTGTAATATTGTCCTAATGTTAGACCAATACTGAAAAATTAATGTTGATTATACAGAATGTAATAACATCGACACGATGTAATTACGACGTTAAACCTATATTTAGATTACAGTATTGGCCCCACATAGGTTACATTATATAAATGCATTGATTACCTGTCTTATGTTGTGAGTCTATTATTTAAACAACATTGTGATACTATTGTAAAATCCATATACTGCCTATATTACCAATTTCAACATTCAAAAAGACATTGATATTATACTGGATAAATATTGTAATAACGATATTGGAGTAATAGTGATTTTCAATATCGACCCAATTCATGTTCAATATAAGGTATCAAAACTGACCCAATGTTACACCAACTTTTAGCTTAGTGTTCCACTTGGGGTAAGTAGCAAATTAGAATTATCGCAAGCGATGAGCAGCTGTCAACCAATTAAATTTATATTGCACGTTACACTAAAACTGATCGTTTTGTAAACGAACCGTAAAAAAATTAATTAGGTAGTATTTCTTAATTAATATCTTACCTCACAAATACTTTTCTGTACGTGTTTAACGTGTCAAGAGCAACGGTACAATTTGGAAAGCTTTGCGATGCTGCTATACTACTGTAATACTTCACATTATGATATTGAGATATTAACTCAAAAATACGAATTGGAACAATTTTATTTTTTGTGTAACGTACTATCAACATTAATTTATAAACGTGCCCAAGATAAGGATGAACAGCATGGGGATCATGAAAACGGCAAGAGATGCAAATATGCGAATAGTTATATTCGCCGTATTTTTGTATAATATATATCATTATATAAATAGCTAGTATAACATATCATTCTGTGAACAATAGTCAAACATCAAATATTAACTACTTCATCAAATATTATCCCATGGAAACTTTCATACTTGTTATTATTGTAATTTATCAATTCTTAGAGATGTTAGTTATCTTAAGTAAATTAATGATTGTTATAAAAGACGCTGCATTGATAACAATAGTCAGAGTTCATATTAACTTATAGTTAGTGAGGTCTCAGTTTTTAATTGTAATAATTTATTTTTAAATAAGTCTTATTTGCAATAAAAACATAATTGGCGCTACGAACAGGATACCTAAACGGCTCTATATGACGTAACGTGGTGTCGGCGATTTTTAAATCTTTATTGGGTATACCATCTTTATTCATCATCGTGCTAAGCAAATTTTGGTAAGAATATCCATCTGGCCTACCGAGGTACTTTGCCCTTCAACGGACTTCAACTGTAGACAACGCCTAGGAAACAAAAACCAGAGTCTGCAACAATAGCAACACCATCCATCGAGAATCCTCTACCTAGCTATTAGCAACCTTAGTTTTGTAAGTAATAACATCATTTTTCTTTCTTTCTTTTTACAATATACGTGTTGGAATCTTTATGGCTGAATTCCGCAATAGATCACCTATAAGAATATCTACTCATTCAACTAACTCCGATTCTGATAATTAATTAATTAATAATCAAATAATAATGGCAAATTACACTGAAATAAATATTGCTGAAGAAATGACTCCTCAATATGAAGGGGGAATTAGAAACTTATCATATTTCATACAACAGTGTGAAAAATTTATAGCTAATTATAGAAATAATTCACCTGGTCACGAAAACTGTACATTAAATAAATTGTTGTTCGAAATTTGCTGCTCCAAATTAGTTGGTACTGCTAGGGGCACTTTAGTAATTTCAAATTGCTTAACTTGGGATAAGGTAAAGAAAACATTAATAAATCGTTTCGGCGACCCTAGAAACGAAACATTACTAGAAAATGAATTTAATAACGTGTATTCAATTAACAAACGAAACTTACGATGAACATTATGAAAAAATTAAAAGTAAATTGCAACAGTTGTTAGAACACGTAATCATAAATGAAACAGATGTTAACCTTAAAAATTATAAAACTAATGCTTATACAAAAAAGGCTTCATTCACCTACATGGCAGGTTTACTACAACCACATAGGTCTTTTATATCTTATAAAAATGTAAAAGGAAGATTGTTTACTTCAGTTAAGAAAATATGATAATTATAAAGAACAGGTCAATTTTCTAAATTTTGTTCTACAAGAACGATCGACAACTAGACAATTCAATGATTTCTCAAATAAAACTCAACAACCAAGACAGTTTCAACGGGCAAACGCAAATCGTTTTTATAAACCTTCACCACAATTTACAAACCGTAATCTAGGTCAAAATCAATTTCCGCGTGGTCCAATAAATTTCCAGACGAGACCAGTGTCCACAAATTATCCTACAAATTCTCAAGTATTTGGCAAGAATGAACCAGAGTCAAAACCAACCCCGTTGTCAATATTCACACGAAATACGGACAGACCAAATCAACAGCCCATTAATTTACGTAACCCTTCGAACTATTTTCGAACCACGGGCCCCCGTAATTTTCATTCCGAAGAACTTAACAATTTTCAAGACGATGAACAATTAATAGCAATAGTGGAAAACAACGAAGATAATAAAGAAGATTACCAGAACCCTGAAACTTTTGAATTTACTGAAAATTTTCCTGAAACCCTATCTGAATCCACTGAAAATTTTTGAATACCTACCTCGGAACCACAAATTTAGATTTAAATTCACTAACAAGCAAATCAAAAAACTACCATTCATAACGATCCCTACTTTAAAATTAAAGATTTTAATAGACAGCGGAGCATCTAATTCAATAATAAATCCGGGTCCTGCCTATGAACATTTTAAAAATTATTGTTTCTTAAAACCATTTACTGTTAAAAGTTTAAATAATACGATAAGCGATAAGCAGAATCTATCATATCCTATTTTAAAAGAATTTGGACTTGATAATAAAATTAATTTTCATATAATACAATGGCATGATAGATTTGACACATTAATAGGAAGTGAAGATTTCCAAAAACTTAAAGCTACGATTAATTATAATAATCAAACATTAGATATAAGTAATTCTAAAATACCATTTTTTATGGAACTAAACCCGAAGAATTTTGAACCAGTAAAACAAACTGTTAAAAATAGTATTAGAATTCCCATAAATGTCGATAGAGGACAAGTTATAATCCCAGAAATTAAATTAGACAATTACATTATTGCAGAATCAATTTCCGTTGCAGAAAATGGCATTTGCACTATTCCTTTTGAAGAAAAACGTGAAGTGGAAATAAATTTTCAACAATAATACGAGGTAGACCCTATTACCAATGTTGATTTAGTAAATCCAAAAATTCAAAATTTTAAGATTGATATTCCAAATGTCATTCGAACTAGTAATCTTAATCTAGAAGAAAAAACTGAAATTATATCTTTGTGCAAGAAATATAAACACACCTTTTGCAACAAAAATTGTGACTTATCTTTTACCAACGCTGTAAAACACGTCAGAACAAATGATAACAAACCAGTTTATTGTAAATCATTCAGATACCCACATCAATTGAAACATGAAATCCAAAATCAAATTCAAAAACTGCTTGATAACAAAATCATTAGACCAAGCATTTCACCTTATAGTTCACCAGTTTGGATTGTACCGAAAAAACCAGATGCGAGCGGAAAACAAATGGCGACTTGTTATAGACTATAGAAAACTAAATGAAAAAAGGGTTGAAGACAAATATCCACTCCCAATTGACGAAATATTGGCCAATAGGAAAATGCATGTACTTTTCTACCTTAGATCTTGCCCAAGGATTCCATCAGATAGAAATGGATCATGATTCTATCGATAAAACTGCTTTCTCGGTAAACAATGGTCATTTTGAGTACGTTCGAATGCCGTGCGGACTTAAAACGGCCCGAGTACGTTCCAAAGAGTAATGGACAATATTTTACGCCCATACTTGTATAAATTTTGTTTTGTATACATGGACGATATTGTAATCTTTACAAAATCACTCCATGAACACTCAGTACACATTATACATATATTTGAAAAATGAAGAGAGTATAATTTAAAAGTTCAACCACATAAGTCGGAATTTTTGTGTAAAGAAGGACACCCTAATTACACCACAAGGTATAAAACCTTACCCCGTAAAAATTAAAGCTTTAGAAGAATACCCACTTCCGAAAACAGTAAAAGAAATAAGAGCATTCCTTGGACTTGTCGAATATTACAGAAGATTGATAAAAAACTTTGCTAAACTTGTAAAACCATTTACCAAATGTCTTAAAAAGAATTCAAAGATTGATATCACAGATCAAAATTATTTGCAAACATTTTATCAATGCAAGGAATTACTAACCAATGAATCAGTATTAACGAATGTAGACTTTGACAATACTTTTCATGTTACAACCGATGCATCCAATGTAGCCATAGAAGAAGTTTTATCGCAAAATAACAAACCAATTGCATTTTACTCGAGGACTTTAAATAGTGCTGAACGCAATTATTCAACTATCGAACGTGAATTGCTAAGTATAGTAGAAACCACGAAACATTTTAGGGCATACATTTACGAAAAACAATTTATAATAGAAGCAGATCATAAGTCGCTAGTTTGGTTATTTTCCCTTAAGGATCCAAATTTCAGGCTAGTTAAATGGAGATTGAGACTCGATGAGTTTGACTGCAAAATGCAATACAAGAAAGGCAAGGAAAATTTAGTAGCCGATTCGTTATCGCGAATCGAAATAAATACAAAAGAAACCTCAAACGGTACAGAACTAGACCTTATGTCAATAATCCCAAATGTCGACGAAAACACTTCGTCCGATGATTTAGAAGAATCATTGAACAGACAACAAGATGATAAATCGAATAATACACAACATACATCTACTGAAGATCCAATATTCTCAGTACCAATCTCTGGGAATCTAGTAAATCATTTCATGTACCGAGTAATCTTAAAACTAGGAGATCAATATAAAATAGAATATCAAAGACCATTCTTAAAGCATAACTATATTGTTACAATTATGCAAGGTAACGAACTGAAAAACATTTCGCGAATGCTAAAGGAAATCATAGATCCAAAAAACTTATACGGAATATACTTTAAAGATAAGGAATTAGAATCTAAATTTTCGAAATAACAAGTAATTTATTCAATAACAAAATAAAATTTGTTAAAAGCAACCTTCTAACAAAAGATATAGAACAATCGAATGAACAATTCGAAGTAATAGATAAATATCATTCTAATAATCACAATGGCATACTAGAAACCTATAATCACTTAAAAACTAAATATTACTGGCCTAACTTATAAACCACGATAAACAAAGTAATTAACGAATGCGACACTTGTAACGTTAGTAAGTACGATAGAAATCCATATGAAATTCAATTTTCTGGACATTTACTCGCAAGGAAACCTTTCGATCTAGTACACATTGATACATTTAGTTTCGAAGGAAACAAATTTTTAACAATAATAGACCTCTTTTCAGGATATACACAAGCCTATTACATAACGGACGCATTAACAGTGTTAAATAATTTGAGACACTATTTTTCGCACCACGGTTACCCAAAGAAAATCGTTTGCGACGAAGGAAAGGAGTTCAAGAACAAGGTCTTCCAAGAATATTGCGCTTTACTTAAAATCGAATTGCATTTCACTACTACCTATAACAATAACAGTAACTCTCCAATAGAAAGAGTATACTCCACCATTTTAGAAAAATTAAGAATGATCAAGATTGAAAATTAAAACGAAAGTCCCCAAAATTCAATGATATCGGTCGTATTAATGTACAATCAGTCTATACACTCTACAACGGGTTATACACCATTTGCTCTACTGTACGGGCCTTACGAAAACTTAAATGCACATGAAATTGATTTAAACAAAACTGTGTATGAAAACTTCAACGAAAAGCGACAAACCGAATTGTTATCCTTCTACGAACACTTATATCACAAACAATTAGAAAAGGGCACGAAGACCCTTGCAAAGAGAAATAGAGATAAAGAATCACCATCGAAACGAATGAATCAGTAGCCTATTGACACGGCAAAGAATTAGAAAAACAGATCCGTGCTTCGATAAAGTAAATATAAATAAAAATAAAATTAAAGGCCTCAGAGAAAGTTCAAATAGACCAGCGAACATACACACGAGAAAAATGAAACGACTAAAAAGAAATTTTGTTTGCAGGATTTGCCTGGAAATCCAGAACCAGGGCCTTCAAATTGAAAAATTTAGTACAAATGGGTATATTACCGAGGACATAGGCCCAGCCGAATTAGTAGATCATTAGCATAAGTTTTACTTCTATATTAATATAACAGATTTAGAATTAAGTTATCAAATATTAAGTAAGGTGGTAATTTTAGACACAAATTCAAACGTCATGATCCAGAAATTAGTCCATGTGTTAAAAGAAAATTGTAAGTTAATAGAAATACAATTATCTAAACTTAATCATAAATGAAAACGTGGTCTTGCTAATATTATTGGTACAGTAATAAAATATATTACTGGCAACCCTGACAAGAACGATGTAATTGAAATTAATAAAAATCTCAATTCACTATATAAAGATCAAGATAAAATTATTCAACAAGTAGATAAATACACTTAAATTGCTAATTACATAACTGAAAGGTACTCCAAAGACTTGAAAACAATCCAGAACAACACTGATTTATTTGTTAATGAATCAAACAAGGTGAACAGTATTCTTGACACACAGTTAATTATTCAATACAATTATATAATTATTTAAGTTTCAAGTTATTGGACATCCTTCAAACTATTGAAAGAACAATTTCTTTAGCTTTTCTGAAATAACAGTTCTCGAAATTATGTCTTATATAGAAATAATTGAAATGATCGAGCATTTAAAATTAATTTATAAAAAGACGGAGTTGCCTGAATTAGATAAAGTCCATATTTTTAAAACACTGGAATTTTCAAAGTTTAGAATTTCGTCAACAGAAGATTCAATTACATGTATATTGTATATAGTCATCCTCAATCCTTCAATATTCCAATACAAAAGAGTTTACCCGATACCTGATCAGCAAAACAAGGTGCTAATACCGCTGTTCCAATATCACCTTCAAGGTGTAAGAAAAGAACTATGGACTAATGAAAAGTGTAAAGTTATAGAAAAACGAATTGTGTGTTTTAAAAGAACAGAAACGAGTAAGTGTTCCATAACTTATAGCAAAGATTGTATATACGCCGTAGTCAATAACAATCATAAGTTATATGCTCAATTAGACAACGGAAAAATTTTAGTATCAGTTAAACAAGATTTAGAAATAATTGAAGAATGTCACAACGAAATTAATAACTTTAAAGTAATTTTTAATGCTTTTGTATCATCCGGAAGTAATTGCAAATTAACAATAGATGCTCAAACTTTTGAAAACACATTTGTTAATTTTACTCACAAGAATCCTATAGAAATTAATAATTATAAAGCTGACTTGACTATAAAACTAGAACCAAAACATTTAGAAAACTTGAAAACCTTAAAGGAAGAAGCCGACATGTTAAACACTGATTTAAAAATTAATCCTTTACTGCATGTTATACATTTATCTATAACTACTATTGTAATTATTTTATTAGTCATGTTTTGTATTTTGATCTATGTATTTAGAAATAAGATACGTAATAGAATTAGGGAACAAAGACAGGATAAAGAAGTGATTCCTTTAAAACAGATAACTTCGCAGAATGAGGACATTCTGTCTTAAGGGGAAAGGAGTTATATTCTCCGTATTTTTATATAATATACATCATTATATAAATAGCTAGTATAACATATCATTCTGTAAATAATAGTCAAACATCAAATATTAATTACTGCATAAAATATTATCACATGGAAACTTTCATATTTGTTTTAATTGTAATTTACCAATTCTAAGAGATGTTAGTTATCTTAAGTAAATTAAGGATTGTTATAAAAGACGCTGCATTGATAACAATAGTCAGTCATATTAACTTATAGTTAGTGAGGTCTCAGTTTCTAATTGTAGTAATTTATTTTTAAATACGTCTTATTTGCAATAAAAGCATAATTATATATTAAGTATGTGTTCACAACTTTCATTATTAATTTCCCGACCTATCCTGCTTATTCACTTGATCCTTTGGATTGCCTAAAAGCCTTTTGTTTAAGCATGCTGGTTTGGTAATTTTACATACTTTGTTTCTATTTGTTCTCTAGCGTTACCTAATGTAGTTACATCCTTAACCCCCATCCATACGTAGGATTTCATAGCTTTCACTTGCTCGCTGATGGTACACACACACATATATATATATATATATATATATATATATATATATATATATATATATATATATATATATATATATATATATATATATATATATATATATATATATATATATATACATACTTGGGCAAACTAGACGACCTATCAAAATTCGCTTTAAAGAACATTTAGCTCATATAAACTATGTTTGTTACAAATCATGTAGTATATAAGGTATCCTTAATCAGTCATGTTAGTAATAAGCAATTTCGGCCACTCAAATGTCATTAAACTTTCATAAATTTGATTTCACTGTCACCAGATAAACAACGAAGCGTTACTCGCTGATGGTATATGTATATATATATATATATATATATATATATATATATATATATATATATATATATTTAGAAATTTCTTTAATTCGTCCTAGTTGACCGCTGATGATAGCTTTGTTATTGAAACGCGTTCTGAGTTTTAATTTTGTGGTACGTCTTTTGTTTCTTGATGAAGATTTTGATTATGTGTTTACTTTCATATTGTTATTCAGAAACCCTCACAAGGTACCCGATATGCTTTGAAGGCCACTGTTTAATTCCTTTTAAACTTTTCACCCATACAACACTGGTTTTAGTTAGTGATTATGATTAACAAAACTATAATCATGTACATTCCAAGTATTACTGATATTGTATTCAAAGTGTGTATTTTGAAATTAGGTGTTCCTTAACCTGCACCCATTTATGACCATGGATGTGAATGTTCTATATAACTGTTAAACGGTTTTTTTAAGTCTTAAGTACGCCAATCAATTTGTATATATAAATATATATATATATATATATATATATATATATATATATATATATATATATATATATATGTGTTGTGTGTGTGTGTGTGTGTGTGTGTGTGTGTGTCTGTGTGTCTGTGTGTCTTTGTATATATATATATATATATATATATATATATATATATATATTATGTATGTGTATGTGTCTGTGTGTCTTGTGTCTGTGTCTGTGTCGTGTGTGTCCGTGTGTCCGTGTGTCCGTGTGTCCGTGTGTCCGTGTGTCCGTGTGTCCGTGTGTCCGTGTGTCCGTGTGTCCGTGTGTCCGTGTGTCCGTGTGTCCGTGTGTCCGTGTGTCCGGGTGTCCGCGTGTCCGCGTGTCCGCGTGTCCGCGTGTCCGCGTGTCCGCGTGTCCGTGTGTCCGTGTGTCCGTGTGTCCGTGTGTCCGTGTGTCCGTGTGTCCGTGTGTCCGTGTGTCCGTGTGTCCGTGTGTCCGTGTGTCCTGTGTGTCTGTGTGTCCGTGTGTCCGTGTGTCCGTGTGTCTGTGTGTCCGTGTGTCCGTGTGTCTGTGTCGTTGTCCGTGTGTCCGTGTGTCTGTGTGTCTGTGCGTGTGTCCGTGTGTCCGTGTGTCTGTGTGTCTGTGTCTGTGTGTCGTGTGTGTCCTGTGTGTGTCGTGTGTGTTGTCGTGTGTGTGTCCGTGTGTGTCCTGTGTGTGTCCGTGTGTGTGCTGTGTGTGTCCGTGTGTGTGTCGTGTGTGTGTGTGTGTGTGTGTGTGTGTGTGTGTGTGTGTGTGTGTGTGTGTGTGTGTGTGGTGTGGTGTGCGTGTGTGTCGTGTGCGTGTGCGTGTGCGTGTGTGTGCGTGTGCGTGTCGTGCGTGGTGTGGTGTGCGTGTGCGTGTGCGTGTGCGTGCGTGTGCTGTGCGTGTGCGTGTGGTGCGTGTGCGTGTGCGTGTGCGTGTGCGTGTCGTGTGCGTGTGCGTGGCGTGCGCGTGCGCGTGCGTGTGTTTGTATGTAAATATTTACGTAGTTTAGAATAAATCCGATTGAGTATATTGGTTCAAAATTTAATTTCCTGACGATTGCACTGATCAGAATTAACGTAGATTAATAAACAACGGATTGTATACATTTTCAATTCCCCAGTACTACCAACTCGATTTTCATTCTAGCTACATCTCGAAACACATTTTCTGGTTCGAGAAGATACATGTACTTTGGTATATACCTGTAAATAGCGAACAACATAATTTATGTTCACTGAAAATTTTTTTGCCTGTGGATAAATGGTGTAAATTGCAGTTTATAGCAAATTAATTAATTCTTAAGGCTTATTTAACTTCGTATAAAAAATGTTTCTAAAGAAAACTTATTTAAATTGAATCTGATTAAAAAAATACAATGAAACGTGTATTTCTTGTGGAACAGTAGTGTACAAAAAAATGAGAACAATCAAACTTTAATCTGGTAATTATTTAAATACGAAGAATTGTGTGCTGGTCTGACAGTGTTTACACCTAAAACTATGCTTCTTTATGAACCTTGTTCTCACTGCATTCTCAACAGCACAAAGTACATACTTTTCGCCTATATACTGCAGCAGGTATTGGAATAATTTGTTACTTATTTCTTTTGATGTTCCATGAGTAACATCCCTTTCACTGCTTTTTTTAGGTTGACTCTTTCTACAAAGTTTGATAGCAGAGATTTCCCAGTGGTACCTTCGGCATAGATTCGCATTAAATTATACATTAGTTTATCTTAAAAACCTGAGGATGCAATTTTCTTTAATGTAGCATGAACTCCAAACACGCAAACCTGGGTTCATCGGTACGTCTCTAACACTCTGTTTTGAAAGGTAAACCTAAGTAAGGGTTTTATTCACGTGGCCATGATTTTGAAGTAGTAATAATCTGAATTCAGTTTAGAAGCTACATCAGGTCATCATCAATATTATTTTTTTCGTTGTGCCATATTAAAAAAAGAATTTGCTCACTATATAATGAGATTTGTATAAACAGCGACTAAAGCCAAATAAATTCCTTTTTATTACCGTTTTCATTTGTTGGCGTTTAATGTCAAGTATTTAGTTTACGAACAAATATTTTAAGGCATACATACTAAGGCCTACAGTAATCGTCATTAGTGAATAGTAAAAATTAGCAACGACGCTTGTAGCACTAATTTTCAGCGTGAGAGAGTTATTATTTATTACCATTCTGCACGTCCAAGTGTTAAGCCAACGAAAGGAAAGTAAATAAGTGTAAGAAAATATGAAAATTTACGTTTCTCATGTTATCACTATTATCCACGTGATTTCAACCATTTACTTCATCCATCTAGTTCAACGTTATCAGTCGTTTATGGTCGATGTTCCACCTATATCAGTTGTCAGTTATGCTATCTGTCATTTGCTTTTTCTACCGTCCATCATCCGTCGTGTGTCATTTGTGTCACCTGCATCATTTGCGTCATTGACATTTCATCGACGTCGTAATTCACATCTACGACATGAGCTCCACCGACTTCGTCTATATGAATTATTCTAGCCATCTTCGTCGTTTAGGTCAACTACATCATCTATGTTAGCTAATCATTCGTACCCTCTTTGTTATCTACTCTGCTACGTCATCTGCGTTATCTAGGATATTTGCACCACTCGCATTATCCATGTCATGTACATATGTCGTCATCTACGTCATTTGTATCATCTTTGTAATCGTTATGTGTACCATATGTCATCAATGTCGTTTTCAGTTGCTTTTGCACCATTTACATTATGTACGTATTTGTGCTTCTCTCACACGACTGTTTTGGAAACGCTGAAAAATAAAATAAGATTTACTTTATTTTATTTCATTTTAAATCATTTACGTCAAGTTTGCTATCCTCGTCATCTACACTATCTGCATTTCAACGCCATCTTAACACGTCTAAGTCATCACATTACCAACGCTAATTACGTATTTCGCATCACCTCTACCATCTTCGTTATACAAACTAACTATCCATCTGTGTTATCTATGCGTATACGTACTGCATGTCATCTATGTCGTCTATGTTAGATACTCCGTCTACGTGATCTTAGTATACGTCGTCTACGTTATTTAGATGTACATTATTTACACCATTAGAACTGCGCCGTCTTCGCCATCCGCGACATTTAGTCATTCACTTTCGCTATGCCACTTAGTCATCGCATTCGAAGCATCCGCGTCGTACAAGTTACCCCAGTAATTCAAATCGTTTACGTCTACGTCCCCTACGTGCGTCGTGCAGTTAATTTACCTCATAAACGCCTTAGTCATCCGGATTATGCATGTCGTCTACATGATTAACGTCATGTACGTCAGCTCCACCGACTCATCGCGGCCGATTCATCGCGACCATCTCATCACCTGTCAACCCATCGCCAAGCCATCTCATTGCCGAGACTGACCGAGAAATGGTGCTAGAATCGCGCGTAAAGAATGGATTTATGTCATAGTATTCATACTATTTCTGCATCACCGACGTCAACTCCACCTACATAATCTGCTTAATTTTGTTGTCTGCGTCATCCATGCACCTTACCCATTAGCTACGTTACTTTGACCCAAAAAGGTTTTTTCTTTGCCTTCATTAACCTTCAAACACAGATATAATAGCATGAATACTAGAGAACCTACATTACAGTTTATTACAGTGTAGTTTTTGTTACAGATACTCTAAAATTTCAAAATTAGGAATGGAAACATTTCGTTTTTTTTTTGTACCGGTTTGTACTCCTTCGGCTAACCCTCTACCTGGACATATAGAGGTATGATTGAATGTACAATCAATTACAAACACAGAGCTGTTTACATTTTTTTCAAAAATATCGGACCACTAATCTTATTCTCCAAGATAGGGTATCTTAAAAAGGTAATTCGAAGTAACTCTCAATAATTAAAAGGCTATAAAATCTTTAAGGGCGCAATATTGAACTTATTGGCATTCATAGAAATTTTGTAAAAAATTATCTAATATCATCTTGAACTTACTCGCATTAATTTATGGTCCAGAGTGATTTCAGAGTACACTGAAGTCATTTGCAAAAACTCAAATCTAATAAATAATTGAGCGTCTATTGATATCCTAAACGGTGTTATGTTAAGTATACGAGATAGGGAGGGATGAAGTTAAGTGGAGCAACGTGTTATTAAATCAGTTAAAAAAGAGCATACAATTATAAAGTCGAGCGATAAACTAACGGTAAAATTAAAAATTAGTTTAATTACACATTAAATAAATAAAAAACAGACAGTGTAATCACATACAAATGAAACGATAACCAAAACCAGATCATTACACCAATCAGAGGGAGAGGGAGACGGAGCAGGAGAGGGAGAGGGAGAGGGAGAAGGAGAGGGACAGGGAGAGGGAAGAGAGGAGAGAGGAGAGGGAGAGGGAGGGAAGAGGGGAGAGGGAGAGGGAGGGAGGGAGAGGGAGAGGGAGGAGGGAGAGGGAGAGGGAGAGGAGAGAGGAGAGGGAGAGGGAGAGGGAGAGAGGAGAGGAGAGGGAGAGGGAGAGGGAGAGGGAGAGGGAGGGAGAGGGAGAGGGAGAGGGAGAGGAGGAGAGGGAGAGGGAGAGGGAGAGGAGGAGAGGGAGAGGGAGAGGGAGAGGAGAGGGAGAGGAGAGGAGAGAGGAGAGGGAGAGGGAGAGGGAGAGGGAGAGGGAGGGAGGAGAGGGAGAGGGAGAGGGAGAGGGAGAGGGAGAGGGAGAGGGAGAGGGAGAGGGAGAGGGAGAGGAGAGGAGGAGGAGAGGGAGAGGGAGAGGGAGAGAGGGAGAGGGAGAGGGAGAGGGAGAGGGAGAGGGAGGGAGAGAGGAGAGGGAGAGGGAGGGAGAGGAGAGGGAGAGGAGAGGGAGAGGAGAGAGGGAGGGAGAGGAGAGGGAGAGGGAGAGGGAGAGGAGAGGGAGAGAGGGGAGAGGGAGGAGGAGAGGGAGAGGGAGAGGGAGAGGGAGGGAGGGAGAGGGAGAGGGAGAGGGAGGGAGAGGAGAGGGAGAGGGAGAGGAGAGAGAGGAGAGGGAGAGGGAGGGAGAGGGAGAGGAGAGGAGAGGGAGAGGGAGAGGGAGAGGGAGAGGAGAGGGAGAGGAGAGGGAGAGGGAGAGGGAGGGGAGGAGGGGAGAGGGAGAGGGAGAGGAGGAGAGGGAGAGGGAGAGAGGGAGAGGGAGAGGGAGGGAGGAGAGGGAGAGGGAGAGGGAGGGAGAGGAGGGAGGGGAGAGGGAGAGGGAGAGGGAGAGGGAGGAGGGGAGGGAGAGGGAGAGCGGAGAGGGAGAGGGAGAGGGAGGGGGAGAGGAGAGGAGGGAGAGGAGGGATGAGGGAGGGAGGGAGAGGAGAGGAGAGAGGAGAGGAGGAGGGAGAGGGAGAGGAGAGGGAGAGCGAGAGGAGAGGGAGGGAGAGGAGAGGAGGGGAGTGAAATACTTAAAAGGATGTGGGTGGAAACACAAGTGCGAAGGTTAAGACGATGAGAAAACAAAAGGAAGGGAATGAAACCGTGCGACTAGAAAAATTTACCTTTACTGGACAAAAGAATCCAAAAACCCTGCAACAAAATAATTGGCGTTCAGCTCTACAATCTATAAACTGTGCTGATATTTCTAATATAACCATTCATTTCAAATAAATAACTCAGTGTATTGCGACATCAAATTAAAACATGCGATTTTAAAAATAAAACCATTATTATAAATTAATTTGTGGGCGTGAGGCCTGCAAAAGACATGGCTATCATAACTCGCTCTATACTATTATGTATCTTACTTACATATTTTCTGTTGCTATTATATTGAGAAATAAATAATTATATAAAAGAAATTGTGGAATTATATTGTATTTAAAATATTAACGTTATTAAATCTGGAATTCCATGAAGTAAGGTTAGATATAAATTTAAACAAATTATATAATTTAAATTTCGCAATAAGCTTCCAACTACTTAGTGTAATTTGAGTTAAAAAAGGAAAGCCGTTTTAAGTGTACACGTTATTTCAACATTAGTCATTACTGTTAAATTTATTAACAATAATGCATTTTGCACGTACATATATCATTTCTAAATATGGCTACATAACCCCAAGGTATCCTGAATTATAAATATTATTCAGCAAAGCTAAAAAATATATATTTATTTGTAAAAGGATAAAACCTAATTTGCATTTCTAGAAGTATTAGGCGGCCATTACAAAGATATGACATAAAATTACGCTTTAATATCAATCTTTTCTACATCAAAGCCCAAATGTGTTTAATGCTGGAAATGAGAGCGTCAATCCTTATATTCCGAGTTAAGAGAAATTAGAGTTTTTCTCATAGAATATCCATTAGTGAAGGTTTGCGAATTTGCCATTAGATTTCAA
The DNA here is from genome assembly GCA_036346205.1 of Vesta saturnalis. NCBI lineage: Eukaryota > Metazoa > Arthropoda > Insecta > Coleoptera > Lampyridae > Vesta > Vesta saturnalis. Next base: position 10,452,794 of record JARFJB010000218.1, on the reverse strand, counting down.
TCTATAATAGTTTACGAGATTTATAATTTAGTTTTCTCGTAGGGAACAAGAAAAATAAAAGAAAAACGTTTTAATATCTATAAATAATGTTGAAAAACAGATTGAGATACGCAAAGTTTCTTGACTGGGACTTAAAACATTAGAATTTCTCGAAAACGAAACTATGCGGAGGAAATCCCAGGAGAAGGTCGCCTCGGGTGACAGTTCTAGAGACATCGCATCGGTAAAAACGTTGGGGAGGATGATGTACTGAACTTCTTGCTTGTTATAGTCTCTTCTCTCTTTATTACACCCTTTGGAGTCGAAATCTGATTTTCCATTCGGTTTGGCCCACATTATATCCAACTACACTTGTTATGATGTGTAGTTTTGATGTTCTCTCCCATAAACGAGGCCCGGATATAATTTCATCTTAGTTACGCCGGGTATAATTAGGCAATTTAGCAACGTCGATACTTTAACTTAAAAATTTATAGTACGTCTTTTAAGGTGGGGGAAAGGGTTGCTTTATATTACACGATCGTTGTAACTATAGAATTTCTAGCGATAAAGTTGCAAGCTGAACAAAGAAAATGAAATTTACTGCACTCTATGGTAAGCTGAACATCAAAAATAGATGAGTTGTGCATAATAAGTTCGCTGATGGATGAAGATATTTGCTTCTGGTCGTATTGAATTCTTAACGACAATGTTTGAATACAAAAGGAAAAAATTTTCTTGTAATGTGATATATCAACCCTTGTCTCGTCCAGAAAATTGAAACTTTTTAACTAAAAGGAAAAAGGGAAATAAGAATGCTGATACTAAATGAAACGCGATTCTAGAACAAATCAATTACTTCAAATACTCTAAATTAAATTAAAGATCTCTTTTAACACGCTTATTTTTAATTTTCTTATTTAGACCACAATTTCTTTTTTTTAACACAATTTCTAATTTCATTAACGTTTTTTTTTTTCGTGTACCGTACGCGACGGTGAGATAATTGAATTTATAATCGAAGGAGCTTGACGCCTTTTTCAGCGCAGGTGCCAAATTTAATTTGTAAAGAATCCATCTATGCATGTTAATAATAATTTTTGTTTCTAATTTCTTATTCCGCATAAACTGTAAAAGTGATCGTTAAAATTAATCTTGATGTACAGAATACTCTTAGGAGATTTAGCTTTGCTTATAGAAATTAATTACTCTGTGTATTTGGTGTTAATTGCCCTCTTTAGGTTATGATAAACTTCAGGGGAAAATTTAAATGTGCAAAATGATTAATGTTAACTTTACAGTAAAATTATCATAATTTGTAAGTGAAAACGCGGATGTCAACCAGGTTGCCAAATTTGAAAATGCATCCAATGAAAAAAAAAATTGATTGGAAGGGATTTAAATAAAATCACAATTCATCCTCATCAGTTTATCATTCAGAATTTATCTGTAATAAAATTTAGGGGTACGAATATATATCATCCAGTAAATCGATAGCAATGAAAAACTTTATTTCTAGCATAGCATCCTGTAATGTGTAAAAATCGATATCAGATACTTTCTGATCGATTCTATAAATTTTTTGATTATTACTGTTTGGAAAAACAAAATTTATCTGTAGCCTAAATCGTTAGGGTTGTTATTTACTTAAGTTTACTCGTTAATTATGTCTCTACCTTAATGATTTAACTGTTCTGTATTTACTGCCTTTACCATTTATTGTAATGGATTAAATGATTTTCTTTTATTGCGTTTACTTTCCTACGTTATAAAGGAATTTTTCGTATTTAACTTTGTAGTCCATAACAAAAATTTTTAAAATAAACCTGCTAATGCCATCTATACGTAGGTTCTGGTTATTTTCAAATTCTTACATTTTTATAGGTACCTATCACTTTGCTAAATCACCACTAGATGGTGATACCATTAATAATTGCATATTACTAATTAGGTTTTATTTGAAAACAAACACCTGTTTAACATTCGTTCTATTGTAAATAGAAAAAAAATTTTAATTATTTTTACATTATAGGTATGAGGTAGGCAACTTAATTTGCATATCTTCATAGTGCATATTTTCGTAAAGGTTTATATTCCCACTTCAAATTATTGTTTTCTGATCATTTGATTTGCGCAACGCGTCATAGCTTAACCCTTTGTGCAGGTCTACATCATATGACATGATCTAACTTCCTAAGCCTCCATTTTTTTCACTTCCTGATGAACGTTAAGAAAAGCAGAACGTTTTTTTTGAGTTTTCCCTAAATTTATGTGAAAGTGCCATTGATTTGATGGTAAGATATCTTTTAACTCGTAATACTAAAAATTAAAACATTTGCTCTTTTCAGGCACTTTTTTACTGCATTTTTTTTACTGCATTTTTATTTTTTTCGATTTACAATTTAATTACATTTTAAGTACGCATTTAATTTTACTGTTGCGTATGCTTTCATTTTATGATTGCAATTTTTGCATTTAAAACTTCAAAATAATGCAATAAATATTGGATTCAAAATTTCAAGAAAGATAATTCCATTTTTTTGGGTGTGGTTTATACGTAAAACATTATTTCAAGAAATTGCGCAATAATGATGGGAGGATGACATCACCTTGGTTGACCGTTTCGTAAACATTTAGATACCAGAGAGTATTAAAAAATTTGTGTACAAAAATTTTACAAAGGTAATGATTTTTTTAATTTAAGGATAGTTTTAAGATATATTTTATTTAATCATATCTCATATTAACTGTCAATAAACATTTGTATATTTTTTTATTGTTTTACATTTTGATAAGTTTTAGTGTAAAACTCGGTTTAGTTATTCCGGGTACAATTAAAAAAATAACTTGGCGTCCGAGATCATTTTTATTAGTATTACATACAATTTTTTTATTATTTATGTTCGGTGGAAGTAAGCGAGCAGATTTAGTGGTAATTGAGCAAATCGAAATTATTGAACCGGCCCAATTGAATTTACCGACTGAATCAAAGACACTATTTGTGGTGAATGGTTTGTATCTCCAGCCAGTTTGACGATTTGTGTTTTGGAGAACTATTTACTCTTATTTCATTATTATATTATTAAATTTATTACACCATTTACACCACCAAATTTATAATTTTTATAAAATTTGATAAGGACAATTCTATGGAATACCTAGTTTTTACTAAGGTGTGGTTCTTGTACCACGGCCATCTTATTGTGGTGTAAAAATTATATTTTAGAGAATACCTCTGTTTGCTTTTTCGGTATAAAATACCATTTATAGATAAGGGTTCTCCAAGGAAAAAATATTTCTACATTCGTTGTAGTAATATAAATCGCATTTATGCGGATGTAAAAATATATATTACGTACACCCATATCCCTATATTTAACCAAGTCATCGTAACTTGCCACAAATAGCTCGCCTTCGATCTACAGAGCTCCTGCTGCTTCTTCGTTTCTCGACTTTCTCTCGCATACTTGTTCGTCTTCTTCGTTTAATCGTTGCTGTTAAGATTAAGTATACGTTATATACCTCCTCATTTCGTTTTGGTTTTGCTCCGATGCGCTCTTAAATGGGAACAACTCGTAAATGACTGGTAGATGTGTCTCAATTGTAGATGTCTCGCTGTCACTGGAGATTACGAGGATGGAAAAGGAACGGTACTAACTGCTGAAGTACTCGTTAGAAAAGGTTAGATCTTTCCATTTTGTATTAATCAAATCGTAACGTGGAATTTACTTTTGAACCTGTCACCGATTATATGCTACCGTCAGATAACGATAGCATCTACAAAACAGTATTCGGAACCATTTCACGTTTACAAACATTTCACTAATCATAGACTGTTATAGATTGGTCCAACCAGTAACTAATAGTTTGTGTATTTACTTTAACCAAAGTCATCAGGGATTATTACTGTATTTTTGCATAATCCAATGAAGTGTTAATTCCAGCTTCCACCTTTATTACCATTTTAATGGCTACTGTTTATACTATCGTTTGCGAAGTAGCAGAAATTAACAGCATAGATTATAAATTTCGTATACCGGTTGTCTCTGTCATATTACTTATACCGTATATGTTAGCTTTTAAGTATCAAGTTTCTTTTATTGACGGTAAGAGTGTTCAGATCATTGAACTTTAATTGTAAATTGATTCGTTATTAGTATATGCATGTTAATATATGAACTGAGCAAGCTTCTTCTATTATTTAGTTATATATGCGAATTTATCATATTTAATGGGGAGGTTTTACTTGTATATTGTGAAGCGAAAGGCAAGTTGGATGATTATCTTTCTAACGTCCGCTATTACGATGGTTCATATGTATCTGAATGTCCCTTTTTTTTGGGATTAAGTATGAAAGATCTTTCAGCGTCCCAGAGGGGTTATTGATAATTTCAGATAACTTAAAGGTGACGTTATCACCGGTAAATCTCGCGGCTTGCCCTCATTTGGGTACATACTCATACCTGCGCTTAATTACGTAGTTTCACTGTTAATTTAATTTTTTTTTGTTGTGCTTTTACTGTGATATTGTAATACATTTATATTTAGTGATTGTTACGGGGAAAATTGTATGTTCTTGTATGAATGTAGTATAAGACGATGTACAAATGGTCTTATGTATGATTATTCATGGACATATATATTAAAGGTTTGCATATAATAGTGTTGTTGGGAAATTAGAAATAAATTTACTTTTGTTAGGGGAATTGTCGTTTAACTGCTATCCCTGTTTTAAGTTTCACAGGGCCCCCCTTTCAAGAATTAATAATTTGTCTTTGGTCTGTAGTAGCTTGCTGATCGGATTAATACAATTTAAGATTAAAAAATTACAGTGGAGCATAAAAACTTAAACTGTTTAATTCAGTGCCAGGCCAGAAACTCCTCTCTTATAGAAGTGGCAATTTTAGTATCGTCATTAATACTTAATAAAGCATCGTAAATACCGTAAGGGTTAAAGAGCTTCTACACGACTTTCCCAAGGAGTATCACTCAGTGACTGTAGAGTTAGTCCCTTAACATATTTTAATAATATGGCCCTTCTAAGGGTTGTACATTAAAAAAATTGCGGCTTCTAAGGACGCCTTTGCCATAATGTCGACAACTAAATTTAATAAGTGGCTACGACATAGCAAGTAAAATGCTCGTGGATTCATCGCCCTTATTCTAGATTCTACCCCTGATTTATCACCTCTCATACTGGCCCAGTTGTCGTAAGCCTGGCCTTTCATATCCTACAAACATGTTTTCAATTATTACATTTGAAGGCTTTGTCCTGTCGATCTCTCAACTGCAAGAAAACCGTTAGTTAACCTTAATGCTAATCTCATTGGAATTAGATTTGTCAATAGTTACACGATCAAACCGCACTAGGCGTCATGTAGGACTACCGAGGTAAACGAGCCAACTGCAGTAGAAATGGGCAGAGTCGATATAAGACGTAAAATGATTGAAATTTGTTTTCAAACACCTTACACTTATCATAAATCAATAAATAACATTCAATCCAAAAAAAAAAAATGGTATCTAGGCACCATCACAATCTTAAATTTTTCTAAAATAAATAGTCCGAGGCGAGAGGTTAAGTTAATCCTATCTGACTTTGGAAGGTAGAATTGTAACCCACTCAATAAAACCATACACAACTCAACTTCAAACACACTCTCACTTTAATAGAGTACGTAAATTTCTGAAAATCTTCAATTTCAATTTCCCTTAAAAATAAATTTATTCATCTTAAACTTATTGTTCGCACTCTGTATATTCACAAAATCAAATAAAGCAGTATCTCGGTACTTTATAATTTACTCTGGTATACGCATAGGTTAATATTTATAACTATCTTAAAAATTCTGAAATAAATAAATCTCACCCCATTGAGATAAATAATACTTCCGTTTATCAATTTCTAACCACAAAAAAATTAATTCGTATTTACACATTTTAAAGACAATCAGTGCGTCGTTCATGAATCATACGTTTTCTATCAAATATTATTTGAATACTTTCTCTTTGAAATATATTTAAACATTCACCAGCATGAATGAATTGTAATAATTCAAATCTGAAATTTCTACTTAATCAGTGTTATCAGTGTTATCAGTATTATGTATTTAATTACTGTTAATGAATGCAAAATAAGTAAATTTTGTAATCGATTTCACTCAAAATAAACATTTCTCAGATTAATCATTAAGCCAAAATATCAAAATATTGATTACTCTTAAACGGTGTAATCCTTTACGTAATTTTTCCCAAAGAAACAATGAACTCTGATAGTATTGGTTCCCTTTTAACCTTTAGACTAAGTAATCACAATTTAAATAAATAACAAAAATAAGCTAGTTGATGAACCTGTATTACCAATCTTTCAAATATATTTACAGATAAACATATAATAGCGGTAATGTAGATTGGTTATCCTTATTGCCAGAAATGAAACAAACAATATGAACAATAACACCACAAAGATAATCCAACTTCTACCATTCAAAAATCTAAATCTATTCTTACATGAATAAATTCCGCAGTCCTTTACACGGTATAATGTGGTACCCTATGGGATTGATTTATTTTTATTAGTCCTTAATATGTATCCACAGTGGCCAGTTACACATGACCATAACATTTGTACGTAATTTGGACGTCGCTAACTTAAATGTCCCATGCGTAAAACAAAATGTGGCAATTTAGAGAATCAAATATATTTACTCGCACTTGAACATCAAAACTATTAAATACTTTTACACAGTCGATTTAGTGCTATTATAATCGCACATATACTTAAATCAATAACATTAATGTCAAGTACTGTCTAATTTAATTCACACATGCTTGCACACCTTTATTTCGTTACTTAAATGATTACTATAGGTTTCTTTTCAGATCACGCGATAATACACATTACTTTTGACTCGATGTTTGCTGCTTAGTCTAATCTGCTCAAACACTTTATAATTTTTTGGAAAGCTCACTAGTAATTTCAACTCTCAGTAAATTCTTTCATTTGTAATATTTATATAATTTATCCACGAAATGGGTTTTGCAGTAGACTCATATGCACTGCGATACTAATTATTTACAAAAAAAACAACCAGCTCAGACCATTTTATGATCTCACAAAGCACTCAAGCTAGACCACTGCCTAGACATAGCCTTTTTCCGAGCGTCTCCATGTGCACCCGAGCACTCTCTCCCTCATATATCTGCAGTCATCCATTTTGTCCACCGTCAACATATTTTTCGCGCGAATACCACAATCAACCTATCCCAAAGGAGCTTTCAACCTCACGTCTTTTCCGAGTGAAAGGTCTGAAACGAAACTAACCCATCCGGTAGGAAATCGTAGCCTTCTTGAATTTCTTCACAAACATCCTCACAATTCTTCGGAAAGGTCCTAATGCACATTCAAATTTACTCCATATACTGTCCAGACCCACATTCAACTTTTTATTAAAATTTTGACATAACGTGAGTCTTCCTTCCGCACAATTTAGCAAATTCTAACACCATTTGTCCTGAACATGCATTCAATTTTTCTATTACGCAACGTCATGACATTTATGCAAGCAAAAATATACATGCATATTCTTTTTTACTCTTTAATACGATATCAAGAAGTCATAAATTCACTCTTAACACATTCACAACAATTTTAAAACTGCTCAGTAGCAAATTCCGGTAGCATTTAACCATTATCGTCTCAACATGGGTTTTACCAAAACATTATCTCTCAATTAAATTTAATGCTTTAATACTTTACAAGATATATCACGCTGTACTAAAATTCCGGTGACGTAGCATTTAAACTAATTAGATTCTGTACACAAAAAAAATGTTCTTGTGCAAACTCACGTTCACTTACCATCCAAAATATGTTCTACGCACAACACAAAACTGCATATACCATGTGCGTCAAAATAATCTCACAAAACACATATATAACCAAAAATGTTGTTTGCTCTATATTACTGACATCAGGAGTACCATCTACAATAATGAAATAGTTTTTGGGTTGCTTAAAAAGTCAATAATATGTGAATGTGTAAGATAAATCAGTTCGTGTTGGACATCTTTTACAAGATAGTGAGCCTTAGCTTCCTGTTTTTAAGCACTCTGCTAACATACTCCTCCATTATTGGATATTGGATTAAATTGAAATAATAGTTCCATTATTAAAATCATACATCTTGGTACCCATAATGGCTAAACAATTTTAAGCAAGCATTTTTACTGATGACTAAATTCAGTCAAGACATATCGCATTAAATATATTTTTTATTACATTGAACCCAGAATGTTTGACGTACTGAGCATATTATTCAAACCACTTCTTTTCCAACTGCCATGTATCCAAAGTATGCCTACCTATTTTTTAAGTTTATGCATTTTGACAGTCCAAATGCCCCCGGTGCGTGGGAACCGGTTACACCGGTCTAGTAACGGCCCTGTTCTCATGTAAAAGGGTGTGAAGTGAAAAAAATTTTTTGGATGCATTTTTCGTGTTTTGTTATCCTGAACTGAGCACTATTCTATTTATGTTAGTATTGAGTTTACATGAAACCAGTTTATGTTTATTTTGTTGGTGGTAGGTAGGGACAGCCTAAGCATTTTCCTACAGCAGAGCCCAACAGCTTGTTGTAAGATGCAACTAATCAAAAGCGGTGGGGTGGGGGGGAAGAAGTAGTTGGGAAGGGAATTTTCCAATGCCCCGCAAGAGTGTATTGGGAAAATTACTTTCCGAGCACCCATTGATGATTTATGACTCCTTTTTTTGGAGTGATGTCAGTATAGGAAAAGCGTGTTTATGTTGTAACTTTTTTGTTATCGAGAACCTTATAGCGAAGCTTTGCCTCACACTACATTTCCCCATGTTTTAAATTAATTTCTTTTAGTTTTTGGCCGACATTGCATGCCTTCTCACTTACGCATATTGCATACAGGGATAGTTGGATTAGTTCTTTTCTTAGGCTATATTTACTTGTGGTTATGATATTGACTGAAGATGATGGTATTTCACCGATCTTTAACTTTTTAATTAATGAAATGAGTACTTATCGATTTGTGACTTATGCTGCCAAATTTGATGTTATTTGTTTTGTTCTTGCATAAATGTGTTTATTTAATTTTTTTGCATGAATGAGGTCAGAACGAGGAGGCGGGAGCTGGGTTGAAATGAATCACGTGGGGCACGGTTACCAGACCTCCCAGCGTCATTGGGCACTGTCCCTCGCGTTTGAGTGAATGTGTCGTAGGTGGTGGTTGGTGCGACTGTAATCTCACCAATCGTAGAGAGGAAACTCGACAAATTCTAGCTGTATACCACTTTTGCGGTTCCACGGATTTATAAGCGACTACCCCTATAGTACTGAATAGCGTAACGGACAGGCCATGTCAGGGTGGGTTGCTGCCTACCCTGTTTTTAAGGTTCGAGGCCCAATAGCTCTCGGCTGTATCGTAATGGAGGCACAGTAATGCTTGTGTAATTATCATTATCTTAAAGATGGTGCCTGGAGCTTATCCACTCTCTACCACATACCGTCAGTTGTGGCTCTTGAGGACGTGCTTGTGGAAATATTAATTTTACACATAAATTTTGCGTCTATTCTATTTTTGTAAAGATATAATCAATAGATTGGCATTATTTAAAAATTAATACTATAATCTATATTGATCGGGTAAGAAACCCAATTCACTTATATTAAGATATCTGAGTCCTATAAAAATTATAAAATCAGAAATGTACATTAAATTTAGCAAATTATTCTCAAATTTATGTTGATTTACGCATGGGATGGAACCAAGGGGAAGTAAAACTGACCAAGACCATCTCAATAATCCCTGATTTGAATCCTTATTGGAGATTGAATGTATCAATACGCCTGAGAAGCCGACAGGTATAAAAAGAATTTTTAAGGGTGTGAACGGTATAGTCTTGATTTAGTAAATTACCTATTTACTATTGAACTTATTCGTTCATAACAAAACATAACAGTTTGACAATTGAACGATTATGGGTATAACTTTAAGAGCTATATGAAATGTTGCTTCATTGCTTAATTTAAAACTGTGATCATTCGATTTTATACAAACAAAGCAAATATCACTATTACATTAAAGTTAGAAAAGATTCGCATGGTCTACCTCAGTTAATAATTCGTTGATTTAAGGCCGATTAAAAATTTCAGCTGGATGTAAATTATTTTTGACGTTTATATCATAACACGGTTAGCAATTAGGAGACAAAATTAAATTAAAAATGTTTATTGCCTTTTATTAATTCCTTGTTTATTAGAGTGATGAATAAATTAACAACAAAATTAGCTATTGTCCTTAGGAGGGAAAAGAGTTTAGCACGTTAGTTGTGAAAATAATGATTAACCACGAATTAATTGACTTGCGTTGATCGAATCAAATTTGAAGAATGAGTTATAGGTCAGTGATAAATCAAATAAAGGTAAAAGGCTAAACAGAGCACTGTATGATCCGATAGCTTGAGTGACCTTATAATATTATATCGGTGGATTTGAGATTTGAATTAAAGAAATTGATTTTATTTATCGTTAGCGTATTATTGATAAATTCAATCTTCACATTAATATTAGCCCTTAATAACCTTTGAACAGCGTTCACTATTGAATTTATATTTAAACTGGTTTAAACTGCCCTCAGTTTACATTGAGGGCAACGTACTTGAAGTGAACGGAGTTTAATTTTAATTATCATTCGTATATACTGGTATCGATAATTGACATTAGAAATTAGAAAGTTTTGAGTTTCCTAAAAGTAAAACTTAAACAATTCATATTGGGTGTAAATCATACTTACATTACAATCATACATAAAAATTATCATAATTAAATCTTAAAATTATACAATGTTATCGCAATCATAATTGGAATTTGACCGTTCTTGCGTAAATTATCTCGAACCCAACTGGTACAGGTAACGTCACTTGAAACACTAGTCACTATTTTCTTTAATTAGCTGATACACCAATAAGAAAAAAAACAGTACCAAACTATGCAATCACATCTATTTACCCAAATTCTTCGAGAATCTTTTGAATTTACATTTCACGTAATTATAATACATAAATGCACTTTGTATCGTTTCCAACACTAATTCAAATCGTAATTGCTCAACTGAATGTTATTAGTAAATTCCTAAAAGTTTCCAAATGTAACTTGGGCAGTAACCTAAACCTTACGGTAATACGTACGAACATAATCGTATTACGCACGTCATACACAAAATAGAGCATACATTACTACATTGCAGTAATTAGTTTTACCCCCTTTGTTGTTATCCAGTGCGCATAACCGAGATGAAATGGGTTTCCATCCAGGCCACTTACAAAACAAAATAATAGTAATAATATAACCTAAAGTAATTTTAAATGAAAATATAAATATAATATTAAATAATTATGATAATGATTTAAAAATAAGATTACATGATAAAATAATTATTCCCCTTCCGCTCCCCAGGGCAGAAATAAATTGTGTAAGCGCATAAAAAAATATATAATGAAATAAATTAAGAACCCATTGTAATAGACCCGCAAGCTATAGTCCCTGGTGAGAACAGTAAATAAAACTAATCAAAACAAATTTTAATTAATTTAAATAATAGTGAAACAACATAAGGCAATATTTTGACATTGACATATATTCTTCAAACAATACCATGGTAATATAAACAAGAAGTATTTTCACGACCTTCTGGTTCGGCAGCTATATGTCCTAGAGTGCAGCTGACTCGACCTTGAAATATTGAGCAAACATTGACAAATTGTGTAAGCAACCTTGTTATCAAAGAGTGCCATGGGGTCAATTTTGTGAACCCCTGCATCAAAATCTATCGATTTGGACACCTAGTTCAAACATTTTAAAAAACAATTATTGAAAGGGGTGGACTATTTTTAATTCTGATCGACTATAACCACATTCTTTTGAATCATTTTTTAAACTGATCGAAATTAGCCATCCATTTTTTATGACTCGTATTGATTTTGTGATCCCTAAGGTAAAATTTTTAATCGATTTGGACACGGCTCGAAAATATTGAAAAAGTAGATTTTAATAGGGAAGTCCCTTGTAAATTACTTTGAAAGTAATCGACTCCAACACCCCACTAACACTGTAGAGTTGATTTTATGAAACCTCGCAGCAAAATGTATTTAAGTAATCGAAGATTTTGAAGGACTTGATTTTGTAGACTACTGCGTCAATACCTATCGATTTGGACACCTAGGTTGAAAATTGGAAAATATTTTTTTAAAGGGGCCCTGTAGATTAATTTTAAGGTCGGCCTTAACGATCCACCTTTAAGACTGGTTTTGATGGTAGGTAGCAAAAAATATTACAGAACTCATTTTATAAAAGCCGCAATAAAGTGTAGCGACAGAAACCACGCTCGATAATTTTGTGCTGCTTTTAAAACTTATAGACCTTTGGGATTTAATTTTTTCTGTTTCTTCTCGATGAGTGCGAAAGAGTCGATTTTGTGAACTGCTGCATCATAATCTATCGATTTGGACACCTATTACTATTTTTAAAACTGATCGACCATAACAATCCATTTTTATGTCTCGCTTTGATGGCAGGTATCGAAAAACACCATACTGTTGATTTTATCAAAGCTCGTACCATAATCTATCAATATGGACATCTCGCTTGAAAATTTAAAAAAAATTTTTGAAAGAGAGGGGCGTTTCGTATTACTTCTAAATCTTGTCGACTTTTGCGATTTGATATTTTCTGGTAGTTTTTGATGTAAGTAATCCAAGACTGCAAAGGAGTCGATTTTGCACCAAAATATATCGATCCGGACACGTAGTGCGAAAATCATAAAAAAATATTTTATGAAAATGTCGCCTGTGGATTATTTTAAACACTAATCGACCTTAATGATCCATTTTTTTATACTGCTCATTTTATGAAACCTCGTACCGAAATCTATCGATATGGCCACTTTTTTCCGATGAAACTAATCAAGAGCGCCCAGGAATCGATTTTGTAAACTCCAGTGCCTAAACCTATCGATTTGGACGCGGCTCGAAAATTTTGAAGAAATGGTAGGTATTGTAAAAGACTACAGAGTTAATTTTACGAAACCTCTCACAATAATCTATCGACATGGACACCTAGTTTGAACATTTTTTTCGATTGATTTCCATTAAATCCTATACAATTTGATAAGATAAATATTTGAATTGAATTCAAAAATGTTATACTTGCTAAAATAAAAACTGGTTATTTGGCATAAAATTTCCCATAGGTAGGGTGGCATTATTTAATTTACACACATCCCAAATGCTTTTCTAAGAAACCTGAAACGCTAAAAATGTCAATTTAGGTTGTTCTAGGAAATCTGAAAATGAAATATAATGCCCACTTATGGGAAATTGAATCCTGAAACTTTTATAAAAAAACTAATTTTTTTGTATTGTAATTTAACGAATCTTTTCCAATTTATTGGCTCTATATCGCCCCCTGAGGGGGTTTGGACCTGCTTTGTGCAACAAAAAAATAGAAAATCCACCTGACCAGTTTTGCATTTAAAGGGATGCACAAAATTTATGTGCATTTTTAAAACTACTTCGAGGATGGACTTTTCCATTGACGCCGGGTGTACCATAATCTATCGACATGGACACCTTGCTCAAACATTCAGAACTTTTAAAACGTATCGTGTCCCTCACGATTTAATTTTTTTCTGATTCTTTTCGATGAAAACAATCAGACAGTGCCAAGGGGTCGATTTTGTGAATTTTTGCACCAAAATCCATAGATTTGGGCGCCCAGTTCAAGAATTTTGAAATTATTATTTTTCAATCGGGGTCCCCGTGAGATTATTTTTAACTCTGATCGACCTTACGATCCTGAGAAATTCCATGATTTACTCTACAAATGATAATATATCTTTCATTACCTAAATGAGTTAACCTCTTAACATATTATACGAACTTTGCCAAAATCTATCAAATTCATGTTTTGATAACGCGTTTTCACTTATTTTAAATTGTTATTTATGTTGCGATAAATTATCTAGAAAAGAAAACAAAAACATAAATTTTACAAATTGTAAGAATGAATTTTTCTAACCATTGGAAAACTTACAAACGCTTATAGCCATTTTAAAAGCATTTGTTTACGTCAAATGCAGACATTAAAATAGAGTATTCCGCACCAGCTTCTACTTTTAGGCAATTCCTGCTACTGTCAGACAAAAAGAATTTTAAAAATCCTTTTTACCTCTTAAACAAAATTCGCATTCAACGTAACTTTCTTTAATTTACTGGGATGACTTTCTTAATTCTGTATTAGTTTACCAACGTGATTCGAAAACGTAAAACGCCTTACTACATCTAACGCATAATTTTAAATTAATTTTTCTTTTCTTAATATTAACTTGAGACCTATATAATTTTTGACTCCTTTTCTTTAAGATAATTAGAAACGCCATTAAACAACGCACAATTAAACTGTGTATTTAAATTGTACGCAAGCGTCCCTTAATGACACTTTAATGTAGTTTTATTACTCAGTTAAGGGTTTACGTCTTAGAATATCTACTTTCTAGTGATCTGTCGTCTAACACTTCTCTCTTATTCATCCATAAAATGCATTAATTTCGACGAAATTCTGTTTTGTTTGCTTTACAAATCTCACTTAATTGAAGAAAATTTAACGATTTTGAGCTCAATTGTTAATTATACAATTTAGAATTTCAAAGTTTTATCTAAGTGGAATTGTTCGTGAAAATTGAAACTTTTGTTAAACATAAATTACACGTAAATTTCCATCAAGTTTGAATAATTAGCTGTTCTCTGATTTGCAGAAATCTACTTTTTATTTACATAATAAAAAATTGAGATAGGTAATTTCAGCATCAAAATTTCAGAAAAGGTGCGGTTCGCAAGATAAAGGAAGTTGAATACTAATGTTTTTGTTTGAAACTTTTTTGGAGTTTTAAATTTAACCACTTCAACTAATGAAGTCTTTACATAAAGCAACATGATTCATTACTTATTAATAAACAATTTTCTTTAGTTGTTAGAGTTCACAGTTAACAAATAATTAATGTTACCTTCTGCCGTAATTTAGAAAACAGTTGAGATTCTACACGTGAGAGTTCTCTACTGATTACTCCACCTGCGGTAAACCAATGGCCGACGCTGACGTCACAACGAGATCCATAACCGTTCAAGACGTGATAGTATAGAAGCTAGGGACACGCTTACAAAGGCCTCCTAAGCCTTTTTGCCCTGGTGGGAGGCTGCACCTGTCGGAAACCTTCCTTCTTCTGCACTATTTCTTATATACCCCAACTGCCCGTAACAATTAGCACCAACCGTGATGGTTAGCCACAGCCACCACAGTGCTTTCATCAAGGCTGCTTGCTCAATCCTTGTTCACCCTGACGATCGATCACCCACACCCATATCACAGATATACAGAAGCACACTCCAATACATTCACAATCTCCACTACATCTACAGCCCCATTCACCATGACAACCGTCAGAAACCTAATACATACACACGACTATCCTTAGTTCCTACCTATGTATCCCAGCCGTGCTCACGAACATCTTTTAGATATTGCATCCAAAATATCTCAAATCCATCACTTCCTAAAAATCCCGTATACCTCCCTGAAATCATTAAAACTGCCGTTTACAGATCCCAACAACTTAAATTTTTCCATTTTGGTGACCCTACTGTAACCCTTACGCAATCAAAGTGTAACTAGGACTAAGCTCACACTCCCTACACTCTCCTATGCCAAATGCGGCGAGAACTTATCAGATCTCCTCTGAAGATGTCAATATAAAACCCCACCTTGTCTTTAAAAAACATACCACACATGCATAAACACTACTAACATCCAACGAATACCATTAAATACTTCCTGCAGAGTCGAACACATGATCTGTTCCAGACTTTTCCAAACCAGCGTAATGGATTTGATCGAATTCTGATCCTAATTTACCATAGCGTGCACCACAAGCAATCTGGTGACTCCACAAGCAATGGCAATAATATTCAGCTATCATCAGCTTTATTGAAAATGCCTTTTTTGCCAGTCACATATACAGAACTTGCACTTTTGTCGACCAGCTCCGTACTTCAATATCATTATCATTTCTGAAGCCGAAAACAGCCGCAACCTCGGTACCACTTCAAACAATCGGCATATCCCGCTCACCCCTTCCACAAAAATCGTAAACTGGATCAAAGAAAAAAGACGAATCTATTGTCAATTTTTGCAATTTAGTACTCGGCTCTCAGAACACAATCCCATCGTTTTAACGCCTTGATTAGGGTCGAAACAAACTGACACGCCTAAGACTTTTAGAAGAAAGTTACTCTGAGTTATACTACCGTAATCGGAAACTGTAACCTACACTTTCCCGAAGTCTCAGTCCTCAGATTACTGACCGACATATACTATAAATTTATAACAGCCTACTATGCGACGTACTTTAGAAGAGCTTCCCAAAATTGATTAAGACCATCCCATACCCTCCTCTTATGTAGATATGTCTCTCTCTTGAGCTTCTTTGATAAGTTATTAGATAATCTAGAATACAACGAACTTCTTCCTAACAGCCATTTGGTTTTCGACCTAACTGAACGTGTCACGATTCCTTGTTGAAGCTGCTAACACAGACTACCAGAGCATTAAATTATAATCAATGCAATATAGCGGTTTTTCTGGATGTTATACACGCAATTTACAAAGTCTGGAACGCCTGAGTTTCCTAGTAACGTGACTAATCGATCAATACGGCTCACAGCAGTGAACACCTTTTTCGATACATTGTAATCCACAGCACGCGCAACGCAAGGTTCTCCCGCTGTTTCTTAGGGCCGCTGGGAAAGTAAGACTAGCGGCACACATAATAAGGAATTTAAACCAGTATATAATTAACTCAATATTCATGAATAGACAACGTTATGAAATATTTTGATTACGTCCCTGTCTGGTAAAACACAGAAGTATACAACTTGTATTTACAGTTAAGGCCGGTGTGATAGCAATTTTATTTTTTGTTGAAATATGTTTAAACACATAAGAAGAGCGGTCAATGTTACCTGGACTGTCTAGGTCAGAAAGAAAATCGACACTTGAATAACCACTTTTTACATAATCTATCAAACTGGATTTATTTAACTAATAGGATTGGTTTTAATTAGTGTTTCAAAACTAATTAAGGACAATTATAATGTGTCCTAGTTAGCTTCTCGTAACTAGGTGAAATTAAAACTAAGGGTATGGTGGTATTTCAAATCTCTATTCTTATTCAGAAACAACCACCGACGCTGTGGTGTACACAAATAGCTACTGAATTTCTAGGGATAATTAAGCAGGAAAATTTGATGGTAGATATTCCAGTATGGAATGTTTTTTGTGCGGGAATGAGCAGTTTGTTCATAAGGGGCAGGGTTCGTCCGTAAACGACTGATGGAGAAATGGCGGCGGTGGTGAATCTTTTTTCTCGGTACGTTTAAACCTTCATGAATGATTTGTCCACTGGAATGTTTATCTTTTGTTCACCGACGGCAGGAGACAATAAACGTTTTACGTAATCTGATATTACAGAATGTTTGATGCGGGAATAATTCTGTGATCTGGATTTATCGCATCGTACAGTCCAGGATGGATTCAGGACTCCGAAAAGGACTACATTTTTTTAAACGGGCAATAACTTGAAGTGAGAGAAAATGTAATATTTCGTTTACCTAATTACTAGATGGACTGACATTTTTATGTCAGAAATCATTATCGGATTTTGGTCTGGTTTATCGCTTTCATTCCGCTGCACTTTTAGTAAGTTTCTGTGGCGGCGAGTGGGTGTAAGTTTGTTGTGTAACTAGGATCGATTAGTAGACCTGAGTTGAAAGCTCCGTTACGCTTTGTAACGTGAAAAAATCGATATCGGAGCTTTTCGTATCGACTGTATAATTTTCTTTGTTTACTGTTCTAAAAACGAAACAAAATTTATCTGTAGATTGAAGATTTAGGATTGTTATTTAATCGTTACTCGTTACTTATTTCTCTACCATAATGATCTCAATTTTCTGTATTTACCATTTACGGTACAAATCATAATTGATTAAATTATTTCTTTTATCATGTGTACTTTTCTACTTTATAAAAGCTCTAAATAAACCTACTAGCGCCATCTATCGGATGTACGTAAGTTTTGGTTAGCTTCAAATTCATACATTTCATAGATACCTGTTTGCTGAATTACCGCCAGATGGGGGTAATCTTAAACAAGTATATCATACAAACAATCCTTTATTGAAGTACATATAAATTTGATTTTGGCAAAAATGATTTTTGATAAGAACATTTTGGGTTGAAAATTTTTTTGTTTTTTTTTTGTTCGGTGTGCATGCATGAATTATCTAGTCTTAATCAGAATAAATTACATCGACTGTTTAGTCTGTGTGTTATTAAATATAGATACATATCATTCATTGTTGGGAAATTTATCAATAAATTACGCTTGCTGCGGGAACTGTCGTTTACTTGGTATTCCTGTTGCTTCTCTGCTTTACAGGGCCTCTCTTTCAAGAAGTAATAATTTATCTTTTCTTTCTTTAAAGCTTAGGGCGCCTGGTTCCTGTCTGATCTCTCTGCCTCTCTGTCCACAATTTTTGTTCTTGCTTTCTAACTAACCTAACCGTCTATTTACTCTTTATTAACGCTTCAAAACATCCACGCTAACCAAGCGCTCTGCGGTCTCAGGACTGTTTGACTGAGTTACCAGTCGAGCTAACTAACTTCTTCAAATTTATGTGACGTGGTAGGGTGACATAAAAAATTAGGCAAAGGCTTTAGGGTCTTTACACAACTATCTAGGGATAACTAGCATGTAAAGTAGATTGGTAGTGACCATCTGCTACGAAACTAAACACAACTTTAAATCATTAAGTCACCGATTAATAGATTTATGCAAAGTAATTTATTTCGATTCATAAACGCAGTTAAAATAACTTTAAACAGTTGAATTGCACATAACAGAAAGTTTATTTTTAATTACGTATGGTCAAAATAATAAACTGTAATTTTCGCCACTAACTTTACATTATGTTAGTGTTAGATTAACCAGAAAAATAAAATACGTATTTAGTTACAGACTGAATGTTTATAGCTACTATCAGTATCAGTTGCCTTAATTAGCGTAGATATTAATTGTTATGACATACTGTGGCGTCAGATTGGACAAAGGCTATTATCATGATCGTTACGTGTGAATGCTATTATTATTATAACAATGCCTTTAAATCACCACTAATACCATCTTCAGATATTAAAAATTTGAAACCGACTCCCGAAATTTAAAAACAGCAATTTTACACCATCACAAAATGTCGCTAATTAATTTATTTTAGTTAATGTAAGGGACACTGCTTCGTACTAAAGCACTTACCGACACACTCCTAGAAACATTGTTAGAACATATATTAAAACTTCCAAGTATACTATGAAGTGAAGCTGAACTTACGCACTCATATAATCTAACTCAAAAGATAAAAACACATCCTAGTACTAGATTTGAATTTAGTTAAACTAGTAGCGTACACTCTGCGGCTATTATTTAAACCGTTTACGTAAACTCTTAGTTGAAATTGAACTTCGTACATCACTCTTACCGGTTATACATAATAGTTCGTGTAGGGCAATTAATTATCTACTGAATACCGGTATCCTCTGCTTCATGCCAATTTTTCGAACTGCCTGTTATCCATTGGGTTGTATGGTATTAATTTATAATTTTAGGCTTTACGTGCAATCCACCTTTAATCAATATACAATTTGATCTACCTACCGAGCTACCAGCGTAATGGTGACACGACCTGCTTAGCGTTCGGGGGTAATGGGTTCTATTCCCGTTACCTTGTATGAGTTTTTTTCAGGGGGTTTTCCTCATACACATGTAGCGGCATGGTCACTGCGTATATGCACACCATGCGCGACTACTTAGGAGAATGCTGGGGTAGTAATTCCCCTCTCAGAACCATAACTCCATTCCTTTCGATCCTATCCTGACCACACCCATCCTTAATCCCACCATGCATACACACGTAATGTATGTATGTATGCTGGGAATCCATGATTGTAGCTGAAGGAGCTAGGAAAGCTCGAGCAGCCCGTCCTACCACTTGGGGAGGGAATGAAATACGTGGCCCTTTCCTTCCTTTTCGACCTATCTCAGTTATGCATCTCCATTACTTCATATGGTTACATGCCTTGTAGTCACTCTATACATATCACATATAGATAATTTGTGTTATAGTGCACTGTATGAATTAACAAGGTTTTTACAAAACAAACTCGTTAGAAACCGGAAGTATAAAACTGTAAATTGCGCGTACGTGTTTGTTGCAATTCGTTCACATTCGTCACTTACCTGTGTCTTTATTTTTTCATTTATAGAAAACATGGTTGTGTTTTTTGTTAAAATAAACGTTTTTGGCACATGTGCCATTAACAAAAACTCATTTTACGCATATAATAAAAAATAACAGTTACATCAGGACAGATCCCCTCATGCGGAAACATAAACAATTAGATACTAACCCAAATCTAGCAGTCATAATAATTTTTTACCTTTAAATGTAGTTAGAAGAATAATATTATTTTTCGTAAAATACATAAAAATATAGAGTGATATTGATTGATCCTTTCAGATGTAACGTTTATTTTTATAAAGGGTAAAGCTAATACGTATATTTACACAAAATGTTTCCGATCATATTGTATATATCAAAGAGTATCCTTATGTAAATATAGACGTAGAAATTCTAACACATCAAAATATTACCTCAAAGCTGTTACCTCTTTAAATAAATCGAATTTACTTGAAAGGGACTTTATATCACTACGCACGATTAATAAAGGATCTCGTTGTCATAATGGTCATTTAAAATAGCGCCACGACGATCCAATTTAATTAACTAGTAGTTCGGTCGAATTGTTAAGGCTCTTTGTATAATTAATTGGTGTGTGCAATGTAAGATTTATACGTCTCTGTCACCATAAATTCTCTAATTTTGAAAGCATAGCTTGACTATTGATCACTGGGTATGAGATCATAGAGTGCAAAATACCTACAAATTTATTCTTCATAATTAAATCCAGGTCATTGATAAAGGTAACGAACGATGAGAGAATAAAATTCGTAATATTGAAAGGTAAGCAATACACAACAATACGTTGAGAATGTGGTATTCACAAATAAGGGCAATCAGCAAAAGGCGTGGAGTGTTCATTTTCAGTCTTCTTGCGGCCTTTAGGTTCGTTAAAGTTATAAGGTGTGCGGGTCATAATTTATTTATTTGCCCACACAACAAAAAAACGCTAATCGGAGATCATTGTACTCATTTTTTCCTATTTTGGCTTCAATTGCTTTGATTAAATTGAAAACTACAAGAAGCATTTTAACACTGAAAGCTTCCAGCTGAATTCTCCCAAGTCAGACGAAAACCATCAATTACATTAGTTTCACGCCGCTTTTGTCTTAATCTATCATGCGTCTCCTATTTTCATTCTTTATAAACATTTAAAAAATCTTTATCCCATTTCACGTAATTAATTACTGCGTACAAGAAAGAAAAATTTGTTCAGATAGAAGAAAAATATGTTAAGGGTTATTCAATCTCTTTAAGAAACACGGTTGGCTGGATAAGTGTGAAAACTTAATTGAAATTTGATATACTAGATTTGAAACTATTTGACAGAATATAAAACGTGGCTAGACTAGGCGTTTTTGCAGAAATCTGAAACACAGACACGTTAGAACTACAATTTTAAACCGATTATTTCTAAAATATGACATTGTAACTAAGAAATTACGATTATCTGTAGGCCATGCTGGCAGAAGAGTCCGTTCCAGTTTAAATTTAATTAGAGTTTTGACAATGGACTATGTTTCATTAATAAATGTACGGTTAATTCTTTTGTTTCTGATTTGAAAATTAGACTTATTTAATAGAACGCTTTTTTTTGTAACGTATCAAACGTTAAACTCAATGTTAACAATTTTTAAAATAAATTTGTTTAATGTATAAAAATTATTCGAGCCAAACAATTAATGTCGCATAAAAATTATATCTAAAAGGAGTAGTACTGTATTGCAAGACATGATAACCTTGGTTCTTCAATTTGCGTTATATTTAATACGAATAATTTTATACTCCTAATCTTTGGATTGAAGTACATGGCTAATGTTATGGAGCCATACCTTAGACTGAATTTCGTCCCCGCAGAGAAGAGATAAATTTTCGTACAGGTTTAGATATAGTTTTGACGACATAACGAAGTTATAAATGGGAATATGAATGACGAGGTAAATAATTGTCAAACAGCAGAACAAGGTAAGTACCGGTACATTTTACGTGCTTGGTTGGATTGGAGAAATTTTGGAAAATGTTAGTTTCGAGGTATTTTAAAAGCGTAGGTACGAGTAGCTCACTTGTCGAGGAATGAGACACTTCCATCTATGTTGCCACCTAGTTCAGTATTAATTAATGGTTACAGAGGTGTTAGTTACACCTTTTGTAAGTGAATTAGAATATGAAATCAAATTGATTTACTGAGAAATATGTGACATTCAAGGTATTGCATCCAAATTTTGTACATGTTCTAAGCATACTAGAAGGAGGTATTTTAGATTAGGATGTCTGCCTTTTAAAATAGGTATATGAGTGCAGCACACTATTAAACCACTTCAGTTTGTTGGAGAGATAACTACTTTTGTTTTTACCAGTTCAATAATTGATATTCCACAGTAAGTTTCACTTTTATTAAATTAAGTTTGAATATCGTTGTTCAGAATTTTTTTTAGGAATTTCAATTTGCAAAATTTATGACAATAAGGTTCACACTAAATGTTGCAGTTTTGAATATTAATTACTGTTTAAGGTTTTTTTGTTGATATTTGATAGTAAACTATAGTTTAGCAAATTTTAAACCTTTATTTGGCTTTTGATGGAAATATAAATTAATACGAAGGTATATTACTAAGTTAATCAACGAAATTAACTATTCTTTCATTGTTTGAATTACAATTGTAAGCTTTGCGTAGTAGTAATTTAAATAAATTTACATTATAAAGTGTTTTACCTTTGAGTTAATTAGATTATGGCTATTTTGTAAACTTGCACTCACATGTGGAAGAATAACTTAAAGCTAAGAGACGCATGCTGCCGCTTGGCTTTTCTAACCGTTGCCTACAAATATTTTTCAGTCACAGCACAGGTGTAATAAATAATACCGTTGTTAAATAACACTTTTGGTATTCCACAACATACTACATTCCGTTGCATAACGTCATTTAATTAACTTTTAAGGCTTATTTGACTTCAATTTAATAATGTTTATGAAGAAGAGTTATGTAAAGTATCTTTAAAAAAATAGCTAAACATTTGCTTATAAAATTAATCGCTATTCAAATATTGCAAAAACTAGAACTTGAGTTGATCAGCCTATTTCGACAGTTTTTGCTTTGTAGCACGACGTTTGGGAAGCGCACGTATCAGGCTTAGCCCTGAGGATGTAACAACCCATTTTGAGTTGTATTAAAGTATACCGTAATTTAGGTTCTTCATTCATTTAGTTGTAAATACAAGAAAAATTTTATTTATTAATGGGTTGTAAGTATGTGGTAGGCAACTTAATTTGCATTTTGGTGTAACTTAAGTGCATATCTTCTTAAAGGTTTATACTCGCACTTCTTTAAATTACTTTTTCTGCTCAATATGTATTTTTCGCGCACGGCTACATCATCTGATATTCTAGGCGTTCATTTTTTTCTCACTTCTTGTGGTACGCCGTTAGATGCAGGAAGCTTTTTTTGGGTTTCCTCCTAAATTTTGTGAAAAGTGCCATTGATTTTATGGCAAGATAATTTAGCTCGTAATACTAAAAATTAAAACATTTGCTCTGTTCAGCACTTTCTTTTTTTTAATTTTACACTTTTAATTTTACCTCTTTTGATTACACAATTAATTCTACTGTTACATACGCTTTCATTTTATGATAGCGCTTTGCTTTTAATGCAGATCTGAAGGTGGATTCCATTATTTATTTTGAACCTTCAAAAGAATGCAATAAATATTAGAGTATTCAATTTCAAGAAGATAAATTTATAAGAAATAAAATTCTATTTTTGGATGTGGTTTACAACGTATGATTTCGAGATATGGCGCAATATTGGTGCAAAGATGACATCACCTTTGGTTGACATATCCGTAATCGTTTAGATACCAGAGGTTATTAAAAAGTGTGTGTACAAAATTTTACGAACAGGTATTTATATTTATAACAATTAATTAGTAATTTAAGGATATAACTAGTTTTAAGATGTATTTTATTTTACCCTATCATTTTAACTGTTAAAAAACATAGTTTGTATATTTTTTATTTTTTTACATTTTGGTAGAATTTTTATTGTAAACAACCTCGGTTTAATTATTCCGAGCATAATTAAAAAAATAACTTGGCGCCCGAGATCATTTTTGTTAGTGTTACATTGCATGTTTATTATTTATGTTAAGCGAAAATAACACAGCATAAATTTGTGGTATTTAAGCAAATCAAAATATTGAACCACCCTACTCCAACTACCGACTGAGTCAAAGATATTATTTGTGGTGAACGGGTTGTATCTCGAGTTAGTTTAACGATTTGTTACGAGAACATTTTACACTTATTTCTTTATTATATTATTAAAACACTTTTTATACGATTACCATTACACCACATATTTATAAGGACTGATTTTGCACTTGATTCGAATTCATCTATTAGCATTTCTTCCCCAGCACTTTACTCTCAGATTCGAACTTTGGTACTTTTCACTTCACATTGTTTAGAGCTTTATATGTATATATATATATATATATATATATATATATATATATATACATGTATAGATTGGTTATGTTCCATCCACTTTTTTGATACTATGCGTAATTTGGCGCCAAACATTCCTAATGTGGAATTTAAGTGTTGGTTTAAATTTTTGAAATGTCTGAATAGCGATCAACTTTATAGCAAAATGTGTGAACATAACATAAACTAACGTGATTATTGATTATTACTACTTCAGAAGTTACATTTCTGTTTAATTCAATACACTTAAAGCACCCTTCATTAGTAGCGTTTATGGGATTTGCAGTAAAGGTAACTTTTATTTGTCTAATGCTTCTTCAAGAGTTTGTCGTAACTCCTCTACAGCGTTGTGTTCTGTTTTATATATCTTTTTTTCATTAAGCTTCACAGAAAAAAGGTGTTAAGTCTGAGTGATATATATATATATATATATATATATATATATATATATATATATATATATGTATATATACAGAGTAAATCTTATCTAATCCGCCAAAATTAAAGGAGTACTAGAGCTCATCATTTTAAGCAAAAAAAGTTCATATGTACATGGGTCCGGAAATGTTTCGTTTCCATTTAGTTGTGGTTTCTAGAGGGCGCCAGCTACAACCATTTCGACCCCTGTAAATCATTGCAATTTTTTTGTGCTACACTATATGCCATTTTGGACTAGAATAATCGATTCTCCTATCTTTTCTGATAAGAAAAGGTGTATCTTAGTGGAGTCGCTAGAAGCAACCCTTTCCGAGAAAAACTGAGTTAAAGCTCATGATGCATACAAGTTTTCGGAGGGTATTTTTTTGACAGGTTTATCAATAGGGATTCTTAATTGTTACTAAGAACTTACTTGTTTACTTATATATCTGTCACTTTGCGTTCATTGATAATAAAATTTTAATAAAAAGTCCATAATTAAATACGATAGAATGCCTAGACATAATTTATGTTCAAATTCCGAAATGCGTGATATGATTTGCGTTTACGCACAAGATAATTTTGTTGGGAGTAGAGCTCGTAGACGATATTTAGAATTGTATCCTAATAGACGGTAGCCTAGTCGTGAACTTTTTCAACAACTTTTTAAAAACTAGTACTTTTCGTCCCAAAAGGGATTTCATGGGACCCAAGCGTACCATTACTGTAGATCAGGAAGAAGAGTAGCAGAAAATCCAGAGATTAGCAGTAGACAATTGGCTAGAGACACCCGCGTAAGTCAAACAACAGTATTGAGAATCGTCCATAAAGAGAAGTTATATCCCTACCATTTTTAACCGGTTCAAAATCTCCTAGCAGCAGATCTATCAGCTAGACTACAGTTTGCTAATTTTATGCGTACTCAGCAACAACTTGACCATCAATTTTTAAACAATGTGCTATTTACCGATGAAGTCACGTTTACTCGTAGGTGAGTATTTAATTTCAGAAACAATCACGTTTGGGATGTTCAAAATCCTCATGTTGTTAGTGAGCGTCACTTACAACAAGAATTTAAGATCAACGTTTGGTGTGGAATCATAGGGAACTATCTTCTTGGTCCATATGAACTTCCTCCGAATTTGAACGGTCAATTGTATTTAGATTTCCTTCAACATGATTTAGTTGATTTCTTGGATGTTTTACCTTTAATTCGACAAAACATGGTATTTATGCAGAATGGAGCTCCAGCCCATTTTGCTATTCAAGTACGCAACTATCTTGATGAAACTTTCCCGAATCGGTGGATAGGTCGTGGAAGCCTAAATCCGTGGCCTGCGCGCAGTCCTGATTTTAACCAATGGACTTTTGCTTCTGGTGTCAAGCTATTGAAATATATAAACACCCTAATAATTTTAATAGACAAGAAGAAAATCTCCGTTTAAATAGGTTTTGGCATCTTATAATTAAAAAAAAGCATAATGATACGTCTTAATTTTGATTTTAATTTTGGCTTTTGGTATGACTAGGTTTTTTGCTGTGTTTTTCCTAGACCTTGAAGTAAATGCTTTACCAATTATATGTTAAATTACCACAGCACTGCAATTCAACATAAGTAGTTGAAATTAAATTAAGATTAAAAATTACAAAAAACGTTTTACATTGTGCTTTTCATTGTTAATAACACTTCCAATTATTGATAAAGATATCTCTTTGTTAGATTTAACTAGGTTATTTTATTTGATGTGATGTTTGGATTTGTGAATGCATTTATCATTTTCAAATTGAAGTTTTTCACAACTTTACACTTACATCATAACTCGATTAAATTTGGTTAAATGTGTTTTGGCTGACAAATTCCATTGTTAGTTTTCGTCGTAGAGAGTCTTCTGGTTTGTCATCTTTAAGGCAGTTTAACAATATTTAATTTTTAATGACCTTTAGTTATTGTTTACTAAAATTTAATTTTATAGTTGACTTTATACGTTTCTCAAACTATTATATTAATAGCAGGCTGATGTTTATGTTTTAATTTTTCAACTTTGACAAAATTGTTTACATCTTTAACAATTTTTAACAAACATTACTACTGACGAAGATAACTGTAAGTGTTATCGAAACGTTTAGATTGTATAATTTAAATACACCATTAAAAAATCCCAAAAAAGATAAGTATTTTATTATATGAACTTTTTGCTTAGAATGATGAGTTCTAGCACTCCTTTCATTTTTGGCGGATTAGATAAGATTCACCCCGTATATATATATATATATATATATATATATATATATATATATATATATATGGTTCAAATTTTTTAAATGTCTTAATAGCGATAAGCGTTATAGCAAAATGTGTGAACATAACATAAACTAACGTGTTTGTTACCACTTCTGAAGTTTCATTTCTGTTTAATTTAATACACTTAAAGCACCCTTTTTAGTAGCGTTTATGGGATTTGCAATAAAGATAAGTTTTATTTGTCTAATGCTTCTTCTAAGGTTTGTCGTAACTCCTCTACTGTTTGACTTCTGTTTTATATATCTTTTTTTCATTAAGCTTCACAGAAAAAAAGGTGTTCAGCCCGAGATCTAGCTGCCACGACTTAGGTCCGTAGGTACCCATCCAACGGTTGTGAATATGGCTATCCAAATATTGCCTAGATGTAAGTGCATTGGGCGCCGGCGCTACATCCTGCTGAAGCCAACGATTTGTGCATCTTTTTAAACTCAATCTGGCAATTCTAGCTGTATGTTTAAAATGTTGACGTATAAATCTGCAGTAAGAGTGTGCAAAATCGAATGATACGTTTATCAGGTAAGCCTCACCAAACACTAAATCCAAATTACGCTATTGTAGCCGCGTTACTGGAGCATATAGATTTTTCCTATATCAATATCCACAATTACTGCTACTATAAGTTCAGGCATAGATGACGTACAAATAATGTTTCTTGGAAAACTATTGTTTGCATTACACTGATCCACATACAACTGACAACACTCTAACAGTCTTACAGAATCATCGGCTTACATTTGGTGAAAAATTTGCACAATGGTCGATATTTATATGTTTTCACGATTTTCCGATTTTCCTCCTAACCCTAATTCTATTTTCTCACTTCCTACACCAAATCTGTATTTTTCGTATTACACGTGCGACAACATCTGCTTCTCCTTTCTCAGTGTATATTATCATTTTTTTTTAATTCCCTTAATTTAAAAAATTCCACTATTAAGTTGACAACCTTCAGGATAACGGTTTTAAATTTATCTAATGCATCTTTATTAGCTTGAATGTAAGGTTCCAGCATATCGAACATTCCTACACTTGCAAATGACGTTTGAGTAATAAATATATATGTATTCTACATTTACTGCCTTTTTTCTATAGAAAACGTCTGTCTACATTCAATCCTTTCTAAGCTTTCCAGTGTTTTTTAATGTTGTACTTAAATACATTTTTGTATAAATAAGTATGTTTAATCCGTCCGTTACTGAAGTACCTGTTCTACGATTTCCTGGTTAATCGAGATAACTAACACGAACAAACGAATAGATTAAATGGAAATGTTTTTGAAAATCACCGTTGCTTTAAGAACAAATACTTTGTACAAAATCAGTACGAATAACAAGATAAACCTTTACGGTGACCCTTACTAAGCAAAGATTTTGGATATTCTAAATTGAAATTAAGGTTTCACGAAGTACTTATTAATACTGATGTAAATACATATGTGTTTGTTAATAATGTTAAACCAATGAAGTTTGTAGACAATTAAGAATTTAAACACGGATACAGTTAAAACTTTAAGTTTGACGAACGCTTCAGAAGGCAATTAGCCAACAAATGGCCCAATTAACACAAGCGTTAAAGAACGTGAGCAAAACTGCCGATTGTGCGCAAGTGTGTGTGTGCGCGCAAGTATGTGTGTGCGCACAAGTGTGTGTGTGTGTGTGTGCGCGCAAGTGTGTGTGTGACAAGTGTGTGTGTGTGTGTGTGGGCAGTGTGTGTGTGGCAAAGGTGTTGTGTGCAAGTGTATGTGTGTGCTGTGCGTGTGTGTGTGTGCATGTGTGTGTGTGTGTGCGCAAGTGTGTGTGTGTGTGCAAGTGTGTGCAATGTGTGTGATGTGTGTGCGAAGTGTGTGTGTGTGTGCAAGTGTGTGTGTGTGTGTGTGTGGTGTGTGTGTGTGTGTGTGTGTGTGTGTGTGTGTGCGCAAGTGTGTGTGTGTGCGCAAGTGTGTGTGTGTGTGTGTGTGTGTGTGTGTGTGTGTGTGTGTGTGTGTGTGTGTGTGTGTGTGTGTGTGAGTGAGATAGTGTGTGTGTGTGCAATGTGTGTGTGTGTGTGTGTGTGTGTGTGTGTGTGTGTGTGTGTGTGTGTGTGTGTGTGTGTGTGTGTGTGTGGTGTGTGTGTGTGTGTGTGTGTGTGTGTACTTCCATGGTTTATAATCACGATATTCTTTACCCAAAAGCTTTCACCCTTTTGCTAGATTCTAAACAAATTTATGTAATCTTTTAAAAAGTGGAACCTAACCCAGAACGCGTGACAAATAGTAATATATTTGAGTTACTAAAAATGTTACATATACGCATGTTTGTTACTAGACCCTAAAAAGCTTCAACTAAATAAACTAGCCATTGACAACCTTTGATATGAATAATATTGAACTGTTAATGCCATAGTGCAGCGAAGAAATGGCACATTACGCATGTTTGTGTGAGTGTGAGTGTGAGTGTGAGTGTGAGTGTGAGTGTGAGTGTTAGTGTGAGTGTGAGTGTGAGTGAGTGTGAGTGTGAGTGCGAGTGCGAGTGCGAGTGTGAGTGTGAGTGTGAGTGTGAGTGTGAGTGTGAGTGTGAGTGTAGGTGTGAGTGTGAGTGTGACTGTGAGTGTGAGTGTGAGTGTGAGTGCTGATGCAGTGCAGTGCAGTGCATGTGCAGTGCGAGTGAGTGAGTGTGAGTGAGTGAGTGAGTGCAGTGAGAGTGCGAGTGGAGTGCAGTGAGTGCAGTGCGTGAGTGGAGTGCAGTAGTGCAGTGCAGTGCAGTGCAGTGCAGTGCAGTGTGAGTGTGAGTGTGGGTGTGAGTGTGAGTTTGAGTGTTATTATGGGTGTGTGTGCGTGCCTGTGCGCGCGTGTGCGCGTGTTCCGTGTGCGTGTGGTGTGTGCGTGCGTGCTTGCGTACGTGCGAGAGTGCCTGCGTGTGTGTGTGCCTGTGTGTATGTGTGGATGTATGTTAGTCTCCACGATAACTCCAGAACGAAAATATCTACTTACTTAAAATTTTGTATTTAAGCTTGTTTTCATTTGGCTTAGAGCTGATTAGATTTTGGGAGAAATCCAGCTGCGGGTGAGAGGGTTTATTAGGGCAGTTTTAGTTTTCATCAAATATTTCTAAAACAGCTGCATATTTCAAAGATATAAAAGTACCTAGATATAGACCTTGAATATATTGATTAATTATATTCTATGCAATTTTTTGTATAACGCGTAATTTAGTGGCAAAAAAATTCATAAGGTAGAATTTAAGTGTTATTTAAATTTTTTTCTTTGTTTGAATAACGATTAATTTTATAAAAAAAAGTGTAGCGTATTATTTAAAGAAAAGTGGCAAAAAAATTCCTAAGGTAGAATTTAAGTGTTATTTAAATTTTTTTCTTTGTTTGAACAACGATTAATTTTATAAAAAAAAGTGTAGCGTATTATTTAAAGAAAAGTTAATTTTATATAAATTTTCTTTACAAAGTTTTTTAATGTAAAACGAAATAAACGTAAAAATTAAATAAATATGAATGAAGATGCTGGAACTGTGTTATCGACATTTTTATAGAAGCGTGCGGCTTTGGAATTTTTTTTTACGTTGACATGTATTTATGTCTATGGAATCTCTATCTAACATAAAGTCTATACGTTGTCCTAACACAGCTTACTGTTTTGTTTTTACATTCTTGCCTGTTTTCGTTATGAACGTATAAAAGAGAGGTTGCATAGTTATCCTAAAAAAAATTGAAATTAAAATTACTACATTTCTTTTAAATTAATCTAGAATGTCTATTAACCTCTGTCTCTCATGAAGTTTTAAACATCTGTTAGACATAGATTATTGTTTTCGTTTTTACAATGTTGCCTATTTTCGTAATAAACTTCTTATAAAAGGGGTCGTGTAACTATCTTTAAAAAGATATTTTATCATTGCATTGCAGATACTCTGGAAACTACGCCAAAGGTAATAAAAAGGAATTTTCTGCAAAAGTTCAAGTTAAATATGCAGTTATACTAGGTTTATTTATTTATTCCAACACCTCATGTCTTAACTGTGGCGCTTTTTGTACATAAAATTTCAATTTATGATTTAAGTAGGACCTAATTTAAACCAATTACAAAATTCTCAATTCAAAATATCAAAAACAAGACAAAGTTTTAATTCAGTTGGTTTGTCGGAGTAATTAAATTTGCTCACATAAAAGCTAGACACGCTTGATGTCTGTGTCCTTATGTTTGGTAACCTCAGCATTTAAGAGTGTAGGATGGTTTTGTATTACAATTTCAAATTTTAACTTTAACACTACTAGTTCATACTCTGTAGAAGTTAATTTCAAAATGATTAAGCATGTTTTACTGTTACATGATAACACCTTGTGTTTTCGAAATATTAATATGAAAGAAAACTCTAGAATATTAAAGGTAGTTTCGAACAGAAAACAGATTCTGAATACGAAATTATTCATACAATGTTCAATGTTCTTAGTACAAAATTGTTTTACAAATTAGAATACAAAACTGTTTACCTGTTCTGCGCGTTCTTTATACTAGAAAGCAATTAAATTAATTTTTCCTCCGACCGTCCATTTATGATATATTTTAACGCACTCTAAATCATTGATTAATGACACCTATTAAGCAATGATTTTCTATTAATTAGAGATTTTATTATATGCAACCCAACGTACATTGCTCTACACATTTATAATGGTAGATTGGCACTGACCTGCAGGCAACCAAACATACATATACTTATAATAAAATACTTATCTTTTTTGGGATTTTTTAATGGTGTACTTTAAATTATACAATCTAAACGTTTCGATAACACTTACAGTTATCTTCGTCAGTAGTAATGTTTGTTAAAAATTGTTAAAGATGTAGTAAACAATTTTGTCAAATTTGAAAAATTAAAACATAAACATAAGCCTGCTATTAGTATAACAGTTTGGGAAACATAAAGCCAACTCTAAAATTTTTTAGTAAAGAATAACTAGGTCATAAAATTAAATATTATTAAACTGCCTCAAAGATGACAAACCAGAGAGGTCTGCTGTGGCTGACCATGCCCTGAATAATCTAAATCATGACATTCAATTTGACAATATGGAAATATTGTCAAGACAAACCCATTATTATGTTCGTTTGCAACGCTATTGAAATATATAAACACCCGAATAATTTTAATAGACAAGAAGAAAATCTCCGTTTAAATAGGTTTTGGCACCTTATAATTAAAAAAGAGCATAATGATACGCCTTGATTTTAATTTGTTTTCAACTTTTGGTATGTCTAGGTTTTTTGCTGTGTTTTTCCTAGACCTTGAAGCAAATGTTTTACCAATTATATGTTAAATTACCACAGCACTATAATTTAACATAAGTAGTTGAAATTAAATTGAAATTAAAAATTACAAAGCACGTTCTGCATTGTGCTTTTCATTGTTAATAACACTTCCAATTATTGATAAAGATATCTCTTTGTTAGATTTAACTGGGTTATTTTATTTGATGTAATGTTTGGATTTGTGAATGCTTCTATCATTTTAAAATTGAAGTTTTTCACAACTTTCACTTACATCATAACTCGATTAAATTTTGTTAAATGTGTTTTTGGCTGGCAAATTTCATTGTTAGCTTTCGCCGTAGAGAGTGTTCTGGTTTGTCATCTTTGAGGCAGTTTAATAATATTTAATTTTATGACCTAGTTATTCTTTACTAAAAAATTTTAGAGTTGGCTTTATGTTTCCCAAACTGTTATACTAATAGCAGGCTTATGTTTATGTTTTAATTTTTCAAATTTGACAAAATTGTTTACTACATCTTTAACAATTTTTAACAAACATTACTACTGACGAAGATAACTGTAAGTGTTATCGAAACGTTTAGATTGTATAATTTAAAGTACACCATTAAAAAATCCCAAAGAAGGTAAGTATTTTATTATGAGTGTTAATGTTGAAAGTTTACATTTTCATATACATATACTTGCCCACTTGAACATTTGAAATCAAGTAGTTGTGTTAGTACTGTCATTGTATGTCATTATTTATTTTATTATTATAATTTCTTAAAATTCTATGTATAATTTAAAATTAAAAGATGGACATTGACGAAGAGTTTAATTTAACTCCACCAGAAGTGGCAGAAACTGCAAATTTAATATCGTTAAGTTTACTGCCTGAAAAAAGCAGACTGTTGCACAAGAAAACATACACCGAATTTATTGCATGGTGTGACGAGAGAGAAATAATGCGATATTCAGAATCTGTGCTGTTGCATAGTTTTCAAATATTGGCGAAAAAGGGCTAATAGCAAGTTTATGGCCCAAATATTCGATGCTAAAATCAACCTTAAGTCTAAAGTCAAACATTGACATATCTAAATATAATAAGTTAATTATGTTTATTAAGAAAAAAAAACAGGTTATGTGCCAAAGAAATCAAAAGTACTTGAAAAAGGACAAGTACAGAAATTCACCTCTGATGCTCCTAACGACTTGTTCTTAATGACAAAGGTAAACCAATAAGTAAATTAAGCTTAAATACTTAGTATTTCGTAACATTTTATTTTGTAGGTTGCATTGATTTTCGGAGTGGTTGGTGCGTTAAGAAAGGATGAATTATTGAAATTAGAAACAGTTAACGTTCAAGACTTGGGATCAAAGTTTCTTGTCACAGTAAAAGCATCAAAAATACACACAAATAGAATATTTACCGTAGTAGATAACGAAGCAAATACCATTCGCAATGCGATCAAATACTATATTTCATTAAGATCGGCGGCACACACTCCACCTAAATGATTTTTCGGTTTTTATAAAAAAAATTTTTCACACAGCCAGTTGGCATAAATACCTTTTGCAAATTTCCGTTCGTTTTTGAAAACTTCCTGAACTTAGAGCACCCGAGTCTCTACACTAGGCATTGTTTTAGACTTTCTTTGCCTCGACACTGTGACAGTGGTGCATACTTTTCAGCTATTAAAAGACTTCGTCCGGTTGGAAATATACTGCTGTCGCAGATGGTTATATAGATAATTTTCTGCAGAATAAACCTGAGATGGCTGAAAAACTCTTAGGAAAAAATACCACTAAAGCTTGTCAAAGTACTTCCTTCAGCACCACCGCTTTTTCTTCACAGAAATCCAAGAAGACTTAAATATAAATTTGTCATTTATCAGTTCCTTCCCTTAATTTCAGTAATTGTATAATTTCAAATATTAATATTTACAATAAGTAAACTACCACCAAGGACAATTAAACTTTGAATACAGCTAATATAAATAGGAAATAGTGATTGTTGTTTGTCATTAAATAAATAAAAATTGAAAGTAAGGTATCTTTATTTTTGGAAAGTACTGTCGACGGAATAGTTTTGTAACGAACTCGTGAATTAAAATGGCTATTAACATTCTCGAACATTTAAATTATCTCGATTGTTAATCGCCCTTATTAATACACTTAGATAACTATTAACAAAAATGTATGCTTAACCACGGCTATTTGTTGTAGGCTGTACTAGAACATTGTGTAACAAACCTTTTAAGTTGTGTTGAAATTTGCAGTAAATTAGGTAACTTCGTTCATTTTTGTGTCATGTGAATTGCATACCTTAATGGCTCAAAAGCTTGCGTTTAGATATTTTAAAGTGGAGCTGTACGCGCATTTTCGTTTGCACATTGAGTTCGTGCACAGACACCTTTTTAATGTCGTTGTTGTACGATAATGAAAGCAAAAAGTGTCCATATTTCCTCTTGAATATTTTCATCAAAGTGTCGTATATTTTTTGCGGTAAGAGCTAATTAAGCCTATTTTTCATCGTTTGATATATTTACCCTTTTTAGGCACTTTTATTTTTACTTTTATTTGGGCACTTTATAACGTTAAATTTTCCTTTTACGTAATTTCATTGTACGTTTCATTACGTTTCAATATAACGAGGATGGCGCAGTAGAAGTTTGTTGCTATGCAGAAAATTATAAATAAAAGGTACATTAACCCGTTTAAACCAATAAAAAAACAGTTATAAACCTTTCTGATAATGTTGTTTCAGATTATGCTATTGAAGCGCTTTCTAAAGGAGGAAATTTTGCGATAACACCAAGATATCTTTTGAAGATATAATTTCCAACATCGAAAACTCTATTAAATTGATGCTGCTAATGAAGTTAAATATAACACCGTGAACATATTACGTAAAACAAAACCTCCAAAGAGCAACTTATCCTTTCGTCAACGACGTGCTTTACTTGATCTTAAACGCAATGAAAGTATAATGATATTAAAATCAGAACGAGGTAATGCAACTGTTATATTAAATATGAACGATTATAACATTAAGATAGAACAATTGTTGGGACCAGAAACTACCAAAGGATCCAACAAAAAGTTTCTTTTAAAAACTAAAGAGCTGATTAAATTATCATCTATTCCTGAAGAAATAAGAAATAACTCTAAGCTCAAAACTATATGGTTTACCAAAATTCATAAACCTAATATTCCTTTAAGGCCTATTGTTAGTGCAATTGGTTCTCCTACATATAGCCTTGCAAAATATCTTACATTTTTATTACAACCTCATTTAGGAAAAACACCCCATTACATTAAAAATTCTGCCGACTTTGTTGAAAAAATGCATAGTTTCAAAATTGAAGAGGGTGATATAATGGTCAGTTTTGATGTTGTTTCACTTGTTACAAAAGTGTCTCTAAAGGAAACTATTGAATACACTGATCATCTTTTTCCAAAGGACATAACCATTCTTTTAAACACTGTCTTACTACAACTTATTTTCAGTGGAATAGTAAATTTTATGAACAGATTGAAGGTGTAGCAATGGGTAGTCCCCTTAGTCCTGTTATAGCTAATTTTTATATGGAAAAATTTGAAACATTAGCGTTACAAAATACACCTAAAAAACCTTCAGTTTGGTATAGATATGTAGATCACACATTTGTTATTTGGAGACATGGAGAAGAATCACTGCATGAGTTTTTAGTTTTTATAAATGGTATACATCCTAGTATTCAGTTTACCATGGAAAAAGAAACTAATGGAAGTTTACCATTTCTTGACATATTAATATCTAAAAATAATAATTCACTATCTTCTAAGGTTTACAGAAAGCCTACTCACACTGATAGATACCTTCATAAATTATCCAACCACCATCCACGTCAAAAAATTGGTGTAATTAAATCTTTAGTAGATTGAGCAAAACGAAATTGTGACCCTGAATTTTTGAAGGATGAATATAAATATTTAAGAAAATCGTTACAAGATAATGGATATTCACTTACAGATATTAATAATGTTATTACACCTTCTAGGCGTAACCTTAAAGAAAAACCAGTTCTTAATGTTGGTACTGCTTTTCTCCCTTTTATAGCTAATGTTACAAATAGAATTAAAAATATCCTAATTAAATATGGCATAAGGACTATTTTTAAACCTACAAGAAAAATTAAGGAACATTTAAGATCACCTAAAGATGTGTCAAACGCTTTATCATCTTCCGGAGTGTATAAGTTATCTTGTTCATGTGAAAAAGTATTCATCGGAACCACAAAACGTAGCTTTGATACAAGACGCAAAGAACATATGGGATTTTGTAGATTAGGTCAACCAGAGAGGTCTGCTGTGGCCAACCATGCCCTGAATAATCTGAATTATGACATTCAATTTGACACTATGGAAATATTGTCAAGACAAACTCATTATTATGTTCGTTTACAACGTGAAGCTATTGAAATATATAAACACCCTAATAATTTTAATAGACAAGAAGAAAATCTCCGTTTAAATAGGTTTTGGTAGCTTACAATTAAAAAAAAGCATAATAATACGTCTTAATTTTGATTTCAATTTTAACTTTTGGTATGTCTAGGTTTTTTGCTGTGTTTTTCCTAGACCTTGAATCAAATACTTTACCAATTATGTTGAATTACCACAGCTCTATAATTTTACATAAGTAGTTGAAATTAAGATTAAAATTAAAAATTACAAAAAACGTTCTGCATTATGCTTTTCATTGTTAATAACACTTCCACTTATTGATAAAGATACCTCTTTGTTAGATTCAACTGGGTTATTTTATTTGATGTGATGTTTATATTTGTGAATGCTTCTATCATTTTCAAATTGAAGTTTTTCACAACTTTACACTTACATCATAACTTGATTAAACTTTGTTAAATGTGCTTTCGGCTGACAAATTTCATTGTTAGATTTCGCTGTAGAGAGTGTTCTGATTTAAGGCAGTTTAACAATATTTAATTTTTAGTGACCTAGTTATTGTTTACTAAAATTTAATTTTATAGTTGACTTTATACGTTTCTCAAACTGTTATATTAATAGCAGGCTGATGTATATGTTTTAATTTTTCA
Organism: Vesta saturnalis; assembly: GCA_036346205.1. Classification (NCBI taxonomy): domain Eukaryota; kingdom Metazoa; phylum Arthropoda; class Insecta; order Coleoptera; family Lampyridae; genus Vesta; species Vesta saturnalis. The sequence continues at coordinate 10,414,844 of JARFJB010000218.1, read as the reverse complement.
ACTTTGACAAAATTGTTTACAACATCTTTAACAATTTTTAACAAATATTACTACTGACGAAGATAACTGTAAGTGTTATCGTAACGTTTAGATTGTATAATTTAAAATACACCATTAAAAAACCCTAAAAAAGATAAGTATTTTATTATGAGTGATAACGGTGAAAGTTTACATTTTCATATTAATGTCCTTATGTATGCTGGAAATCCATGACTCTGACTGGAGCTTGGAAAGCTCAAGTAGCCCACCCTCCTCCTTGGGGAGAGAATGAAAAACATTGCTTTTCGTTTAATTTCTTTTTAAGTGCAACTTATTCTAATTTCTGACCTATTTTTAATAATTTCAATTTTCATCACATAGTGGGTAGACCACCTTTCATACCTGATATTTTGTCGATCCGTTTAGGTCTTACACTTACGTTATTTCGTTTTCAATGGCAAATAGTTTAAAGAAATTATGCCCACATTGGCGTACTGATTTTTACACTAACCCCCTATATCGTAAATGTACTGCATTTACCTACTTTAGGCATTTTTATTACAATTGTATACAGACCTTTACTTTGCCTATTACTACTGTCTGAGTAAAACGTTTAGTCACTACACATTGAAGGCTTAATTGAAAAAACTGTGGAAGTGGATTTTGGTAACATCTTTATCACTTAAAAAATAATAAATGGTTGTTATATGTAAATTTTAAACGTTTATTGGGTAGAGTTTTTTTTTTACAAATAGATTCCATAAAATGAATGATCTTTCAAACCTCTTGACTTTAGATTCTCAGAAATTAATAAAATTTGGAATTTAGGTTCTTTAATTACCTTCTAAGGAAAAATGGACAAAGCAACATGTTTCATTCTCTTTCCAAGGCGGATGGGCGAGTGCATGAGCTTTCCAAGCTCTGACTGCTACAGTAGAGGATTCTCAACATACATACATAGATTAAGTATGTATTCATGGTGTGTATGAGGAATACCATAAAAATAAACTTATACAGGGTAGACGGTAACAGGGATTGGACCTATTGTCTCCCGAATGCTAAGCAGCTAGTGTTACCACAGGCCCAATAGCTCTGCTTGTTTTGTAAAAATTCATGTAAGCTAATGATTTTTCTTTGTGATCTTAAATATATTGTTTAGCAAGACACAGAAGTACAATCCGTTACGTGTTTAATGACAATATATTATTAGCTACGGAATGCTTTAATAACATCAGATGCCTTCATAAACTGGACCGATTTTCAAAACATTTTCCCACGTTCAAATATACAAAAGACTCGCTACCAGAGCCGTATTACTAAAATATCTTGGTTGAGTGGTCGTAGAGTAGCAGTTTATTAAGGTACAAAAAGTTGCAAAGCTTATTGTACAGTGCTTGGAGATTATCGAAAGAAGTGTTATAAGGATTTACAATGAAGATAATGTCAGCACTATCGGGACAGTGTTGCCGGTATACACTAGAGTGGTAGACCGAAGATCAATATAAATGAAAGAAATGACGCTTGAAGAACAGAGATATCTTGATGGAAATCATACCAATAACTTCTAAAATAGCAAAATAAGATGCGACGTAAGCGACTGAAAAAGCTTGGTTAGGTGTAATCAATATAAGGAAACAATTCAAGATATAAAGGGATACTGAAGGGAAATCAAACAAAGTACTAGATCAGAAACGATAAGAGTAATTATATTGGATATCGTCAACGCCAACAGTATTTCAAGTTATACTAAATGTTTTATTGAAAAGTTTCAGCAGATTATCATGCCAAAATGACTGAACGGCACTATGAAAAATGGTTACTATATGTATTGGGAGTGATACCCAACAAACTAGGGATAGTGCTTGATCAAGTACCTTATCACACAATGCTTCATCGCAAATTTAGAAATTTAACAAAAAGAAAAATCCCGTTACCGGAACAATTCGATGTTTCCACATTCTACTTCCTCATACAGCTATTGTAAACAAGGAAGCGTTTACAATCCAACCAGGACAAGAAAACCGTCAGGTGGCAGTGAAAATATAATCGGGAACCAAAAGAGAACATTTACAAGATCTTGAATACCATATACTAGGTTTCTGACCTCCTAGCCTTTTTGCCTTGGGGTGTAAGCGGCGAAGACCCGTCGTTCCGTTACATTAAATTACTACGTTCACATCTTCTAAAGAATTATTAACATCAACCAAAAATGGTTAAACACGGCCGACACCGTGATTTCGCTAAAGTTGCACTTCTAACCTACACCTAAGTTCATACGGACAACCCCTAGATACTGCGCGATTGACGCTGCATCGCCAGCAACATATACACCTACACGTATACGTGCCACACATCTACAACAACTACACATCTCAACATCCGCACTACACAAACCAAACACATCCACATGATCACCTCTACTTCCTACACACTAGCGGTCTCTAGGCCCACACTTTTTCGAGATCTCCCGAACTCTATGACCTCCAAAAATCCTTTTATTTTCCATAGAACACCAATTACATTTGTCTTTTGGTTGCGGCCCCATTTTGGTGATCTTGCAGTAACTTTGACACAGCTACGCGGTTCCGTCTTTACTCCGCTATACTCCAATCGTCATCCTTTTCTAGAGTCACATGGATGAGCATATCCTCGCCCACGAGCACCTTGATTCAATTGCTTCGCCTTTACTCAATATAGCGATTCGAATCGTCTCTCCGCTTCCCGTACTGTGGTGAAAGTCACAAGTCAACCTCCTGTAAGTCCTCAGACAAGAGAAAGTGAAACATCTTCGGCGGAGCTCATCTTACCTACTTTTTTGGATCTTAGAAGCGACGGAAAGTTCCAGTCTATGATGGCAATCTAAGACCATACTATGCCGTCCGGGAAAATCGATTTCGAAAATACCACACACAAAAACACCACCACACACAAAGCACTACCTGCAGAGCTTGACATAGGCTCTGTTTCTGATATGTCTATACCAGCGTAAAAGGATTAATCGAATCTACATTCCGGTCCATCGAAAAAAACCTTTGCTTGCGCAATAGGCACGCATACAAATATTGCCGTTATCCGAGATCCCGTTCGATAAACCTTCGGAGCATCTATCGGAAACGTTTCTTATTATAACACTTACTCCAACAACACAACCTACATCCTATTAATCACAAAGACAAAACTAATGGACCAATGCACACTTAACTTAAAAACCCTTCCTCCAACTTAGCAAACAACACAGTATGAATACCATTGTACTAGCATAATAGTAAAACATTGTTTCCCATTCACCCGCATTCCATTACCTCTGCATCTGCAACATCTTGAATTTGTTACTATGACGGTGAAATTTGCTACTTCCATTGCTTCTTCTACAACCCACCCGTTCTACATTCCATTTCTTTTAACTTACACATTCAGCCTAACCAATTCAGAAATCCTAGCTGACCATAATATCCGCCAAGCGCAATTTGGTGAATCAGGCTATCCTCGCTTTTGCGAGTCACAAGCAACCCACATTTTACCTCAATAGTAGATTACATCCTCGTCTCCAAATTTATAGCCTATTTTGATCTAGAGTGATTTATAGGCACTACGGTTACTAACGCTCCTCCGATGCATGTCATAATTTTCTACCTGGATATATCAGCAGGCAACAAATCAATTAATCAATTCAAATAACTCAAACACTGACTATTAGCTGTGTAATTATAAAAATTTGATTTGGCCACCACATAACTGTCTTATGCATATTGTTACGGTAAAAACGGGTGGTAAAACGGGATAACAGATAAAATTGGCTTTTTGCACCGACTAGTCAGCGTTTGGGAGTGAGTAAGATGTTAATTAATTTTGTGTCTCCAAGATAATATACTATAAATGAGTCGAATTAGGGGTTAAAGTCGTTATGAAATTAGATTTGGGCGCCAGAATGTTTATAAGTCGAAATAAGGATAAGCTTTCCGATTACGTTAAACACAGCTCGTTTAAACATAAGAAACTCGCTTACCTGTACGTAATCCACTAGTGGTCTGGACAGATATCGACTGAAATAGGACTCAAAATTCACACGTATCGATAAATAAATGCGTGCCGCAATGACAAAATTATTTTTGTTACTCAAAATCGAACAATGTTTAACGTTACGTTGCTTCAATTTAATCTACGTTGACAAGTAAACAACCAGATGGAATTCGTATGTACCAATTCGGTTTCGAATTACACTTAAATCAAGAATGATCAATACGCTAGTGATTGCAACATCAAATTCAGTTACTGAAATTCTCAAGCAAACTTTTAAGATATTACTAATAATCGTCAATTAAAACTCTACCAATTTTTTTTTATTAAAGACATTTTACGTAATAAGCATTCTACCAAAAATATCAAATTCTCAAATTAGGTTATTAGGTTTGGTGTTAACCTTATAACACATATCAAACGAAATTACTTCGCTATTCAAACAATCCCAAAACTGGTTACGTTAATGCAAAAATCTTTGAAGCGTTTAAACTCAAAATATGTATGCGGTATTTTTCGTAACACCTGGACTCGACGAACACACATTATAACAAAAACAATGTAATATATATATATATATATATATATATATATATATATATATATATATATATATATATTGCGATGGTTATAAATAGGTATAATAGAGGGGGTAGAGTTGTATCGAGTTCAAATATTATATCGTATGCAAGTTCAAATAAAGTTGAAGAAGTTATACACCTTTTTATGAGAAAATATAATATACGAATATAAGAATATGGTTTTTATACAACAAAACAGGCTTTATGGGGTTTGCAAATGATGTATTCATAAAAGCATTGAGCTATAGCAGTAGCATGTTAAAAAGGTCAACACGATACACATTAGTGTGTAAGTTCAATTTCCTTAAAGATAAATAAGAAATTTCACATATAAATCAATAATTAAGCTATTAAACACAAAACAGATGTTAATTACATGAAGTACTATAATTCCAATGTGTAGAACATGTATAGTAATTGGTACAATACATAAAAACTCTGCGAACTATAAAAAGGGTTATGGTACGAAGACGTTATGTTGGTAAATCTTAGACTAAGTGATCAAAGAGTGCTTAAGAAGTTAAAGTGCCTTAGAAACATATCTTAGAACTTGAACATTACATGTGCAATGTGATATTAACCATATAAATACAATTTGTGTACAAAAACTTACAAAATATGATAATATAAAAGTGTGAAAATACAAAATTAGAAATTATGAACTACAGATAAACAGTGATTGTATTAGAGACATATATAGGAACATATTAGCTAAACATTACAAGTGATATAAACGTTTAAAACGCAAGTTTAAATTAAATTATATAAAGTTAGGTGAAGTACAATAATTAAGAAGTTTACAAATTTATAGCTTATTTAGGGAAAGATAAGTTCAGAATAAATTATAAAAGCACATAATAATAGGCTTCTCTTATTTGTACAAAGAAATTAACTTTAAACATGTAGTTTAAACATACATTTAGAAAAGTTAGGTGAAGTACATCAAATTAAGGTATTAAAGTAGAAATTTTGCTAAAACTATGTAAAATGGCTAGAGATAAGTGTATTCCTATACAGTTTTTTTATGTAGAAGCTGAATACGTCATCAATTTAGTTGTAAAATACAATATTTATTAGATATTAGTAAATTTAGGTATAAAATTTTTAAAATGTAAATTCATGAAGCGAATTATAGCATGTGGGGTGTCTATTTATGCAGAATTTTGTCCTGAGTTCAAAAATGTATTTAAAAAGCAAATCCGAATTTAATTGAAAAAGTTATGGCATAATTTATATTTTAGGTAATTAATTTTTTTGTTTAGACCAATCGAATGCCAGGATCTTTTGTATGTAATGTTAAAAAAAAATTTAAAGTTATGGTAGCTATGAGAAAGTATAAAAGGAATTGCTCCTGATTACTCACTCTCTTCTCGTCTCTTCCATTTTTTTTGTGGCTAACAAGTCATAGTGCGAATAGTGCATTTGTAAACATGTAAGTTAAACTTTTTGTTAACATTATCGGAAGTGAACCGCAAGCAACGCAGAGTCTGAGATTTTAGAAACAATCGATATAACATATAACAAAATTTTAAAAACTAAGGTTACCGGTTATAATTTTTGACACTATTGTTTTGTTTCATTTCGAAATTTTGTTCAGCATCGGGTGATGTGCATTTTTTTTATTTTAATAAAATTCGTCTGTTATTTTGGATGTGATGTTTATTTTTTTCGCAAAAGTAATTGAGTAATTGAGGTTATGAAAGATTAGGTCACAAGATTGATTCGAAAAATTAATAAATATTTAAATACCAAATAAAATAGAAGTGCAACTATAAAAGAGAATGAGCATATTATCCAAGTGCAACGTATTTACCGCAAAGAAGATTTACCACTAGTTAGTGAAGCTGGATGAATTTATATAAATTAAGCAGTACCATTTTCTACAGGAAGGCAGTATCATCGTTAGATGGAATGAAGTTTACATCCAAGGTTAACATGGAACAAGCTTAAGGTGACCATATAATGGAAATTTCGAAAATACATGTAAGTTTATTTTATTATCATATGTATAATTGTTGTGCGACGACGTGTATCAATATCTGGAAAGGTAATGAACAAGTGTCATCATAAATATAATAATTCTAATTTTAATTAAAGTAAAATTGTACTTACTAAGAAAAGATCGTTGTTTGGAATTTTGACAAGCTGCACATATTTAATTTAGTAAGGACGCAACTCACGCAACGCATGCGTACCTGTTGCAAATTCCATAGAAGTCTGGTACACGTTAAAACAAATAATTGTAAAGAACTATTAAATTATACACAGGAATATTTCCTTGTGTGAAATAAATTTTTATGGTTTCACGTTAACATTTCAATTTAACAATAATGAAAAAGTTTAAATGTTTTATTTTTATTTGCCTACGAAATTCAAATTGAACCCTATTCCCAAGTAGATATTTATTAAATTTAATAACAATTATATTTGTAAATCATAAACAGCGCAATATATATATATATATATATATATATATATATATATATATATATATATATATATTGAGATGGCTAAATAAATGATCAATATAGGGATAGATTCAATTTATATAGTTAATATAATTATTATAATTATGCACGCACTAGCTCAAATCTCAAATGGGATAGAGTTCAATTTGATTTGTTGGAAAATATACATAAATATAATTTATACTTTGGTATGTATTTAATTGTTTTATATGTGAATTGAATTGTATTCAGAAGTACAACTGGTATTTTAAATGGTTCTTTATTATGTGGATTCTACGTTATATCAGATACGAGACTTACTGAAACTTGCACAATGACGTATGCGTTGCGTTTAAATGAAATCAAATACCAAACTGTCAAAATTGTTAAATGGTAACTTCCTAAAAATGTGATCTTAATTTTGTAATTGAAATTGAAATTTGGAAAGAAGACTAAATTTTTAATTGTTTTACAGATGTTTACACAGCTATTGCATAAACATTTACACTATACATAAAATTATAAATGCAGGAAATCACACAAATAATGAATAAAGTTGAAGGGTTATGATTAAAAATTGACTCACATGTGCATCGGAATAACTTCAAAGGATGTGTTAATTCAGCTGGTTCCATTCACAAACGTAGGCTCCTTCCAGTCGGTGATCGATGATATTGATCCGTTCCACTTGCTGCTGTACTTACAATAATTCAACAATGTCCCTCGATAAATTGATGCTTTTCTTGTGGTAAACGTGCTTATAGTTGCCTAAATGTTTTCACTCAAGCATTATTATTAATTATTGTACTTATTTAATTGTTGTTTTAAAATGTTTCAATTATTTTCGGTTTAAATATTGTTTTAAAGTTGTAAAATTTTAAATTAACTTCACTTTTCTTTTTAGCATCCGATATGGAATGTCATTTATTAATATATTGCAGCAGGAAATAACCATACAATTGGAAAAATTGAATAAATTTTATTTTACGACAACGTAACCAAAATGAATTACAACAACCGAACTTTTAAAACGTCAAACATAAATCGTAACATACTTGTTAAATTTAAATCGTAATAAACTTTTACGAACATGTAAATTTATCGAAGTAACCTAATTTTATTTAAATTGTAGGTTAAGAACAATTGTTTCTGAACTCTCAGTCTCTTCAATAACCTCGTATTAAAATTTCCGATAATAAACGTTGTTTTAAACTTACGTGTTAAACAAAATACACATGTATGATCTTTATAAATTGTTGAAACTTTGAAAACAAATTGAATATAGTATTCTGGAATCAATTATATCTCATTTACTTTAAAAATTTCAATTTTCAAATATATCATATATATATTATATATTATATATATATAATATTTAATTAAGAGATAGAATAATAAAGATTAATCTTAATTGAACAATTTGCATCAATTATACAATGTATTTTACCTTTGCAGTTATTTGATATGTATTTTAGTAAACGATTATATAGAAAGTATATATTTTTGTATAAACAGGTTTAATAATGATTTTAATGTTGGTTACATTATAAAAAGATTGTGTATACAAGTGATAAACATGTGAGGAAGGTTAAATGAAGTTATATTTGAATAGATTAAGTTTGAAAAATAGTTATTAAATTTAAGTTATAATAAAGTATTTTGGCATTTGGGTATTTAAGTGTTTACACACATTTAGAGTTGTATTATATTAGAACATGTTTTAATCAGGTAAAATCAGAAATGATTTGAAAATCTAAGAAAGGGTTACGTACGGACATGATTTAATTAATACTACAATATTAGTGAATATAAAAGTGCAACAGAAAAATAGTGCATAGTAAGCATTAAGCACGTATATAAACAACAATATTAACATATGGATATTTACATGCAGATACATTTTGTAAGATCTTTAAAGAAGTGTTTAACAATAGGATTGTTAAGTATACAAAAATTTAAACGTTACAATAAAAGTGAACATTGAAATGTTAAAAACAGATTTTATAAATTGTGAATAAATTTTGAATAATTTGGACGTTAGATACGCAAATTATATGAACATTTAAATAAAGTTAGATTAAGTTTTAAATTAAGTTTTTTGCAAATTTATAGTTTTATAGAATAAGTTGAGCTTAGAATAAATTATTAGTGTAATTAATAGGAGGCTTTCCTCATTTTCATGTAGCAATTTACTTTGTACAAGCCATTTAAACATAAAACTATGAAAATGGGGTTAATTACACAAATTTCCTATGTAAAAGAATTTTCCTTTAAATTTAAGATATTGGAGTTGAAATAAATGTTTTTAATTCAAATTCGAATATGTATTTAGTTTAAGTGTAGAAAGTAAGATTTTTAGATATAAATAAATTAGATTAGGATAAGTCAAATCGTACATTTGTTAATAGATATATGTCAAGTGAGGTATCATTTTATGCGGAATCATGCACAGATTTCATTTCTGTTTTAAAATTTAAATCAGAACATATTAAGAAAGTTATAGCATAATTTATATTTTAGATAGGTTTTCAAATTTATTTAAACCAATCACAGACTTGGTTACTTTGTATTCATAAAAAAATTGAAATTTTTGTAGCTAACAGGACAGTATGTAAGGAATTAATCCTGAACAGATCTCTCTTTTCCATTTGTTTTCAAAGTTTAAATTTTATGACGAAAGGTCAAAGTGTTGTGTTTGTGTTAACACGTAAGTTTCAAACCACGTTTATTTTCGGAAATTGTGATACGAGTTTAGTGAAGAGCCGAGTTCAGAAACAATTGTTCTTAACCTACAATCTTAAATAAAGTTAGCTTACCGATAAATTTCCATAATAGTAAAGTTTGTTACGATTTAAGTTTAACGTTTTCTAAAGTTCGGTTGTTGTATTTTTATTTGGTTATGTTATCATGAATAAAAATTATTCATTTTTCTGAATTTATGTTTATTTTCCTGGTGCGACATATTAATAAACGATATTCTATATCGGTGCTAAAAAACAAAGTGAATTAAAATAAAAAGTTTACACCTTAAATAATATTTAAACCGAAAATTATTGAAACATTTTAAAACAACAGTTAAATAAATATTATAATAAATAGCTTAGTGCTTGAGTGAAGACATATAAGCAAATTTAAGTACGATTACCACAAGAAAAACAACAATTTATCCGAGTACGTTGATAAAAGTTTGGAAGTACTGCAGCAGCATTGGAACACAAATCAATAACATCGATCAGATAGGAAGGAGCCTACGTTTGTGTATGGAACTAGCCGAATGAACACATCCTTTTGAAAATATGCCGATACACATGTGAGTTAAATTTATTTTAACCCTTCAATTTTTATTCATTATTTGTGTGATTTCCTGCATTTATATTTTATGTATAGGTGTAAATGTTTATGCAATAGTGTAAACATCTGTAAAACAATTAAAATTTTAGTCTTCTTTCAACATTTTAATTTCAATTACAAGATTATTAAGATCACATTTTTAAAATTTACTATTTAACAATTTTGACAGTTTGGTATTTGATTTCATTAAGACGCTACGCATGCGTTATTATGCAAAGTTTTTTTCACATACAAGCTATTTAATATCACTGGAATTTACATAATAAAGACCCATTTCTAATTCCATTTGTACTTCTGAATGCAATTAAATTCAGATATAAAAAATTAAATACATATCAAAGTATAAATTACATTTATTTATTTTTCCAACAAATCAAATTGAACTCTATCCCTTTATGAGAATTACTTTTATTTATTTTACAAACATTATTTGAATTCTATCCCCGATATACATTTGAGAATATTTTAACACTAATATATATATATATATATATATATATATATATATATATATATATATATATATATACATATATTAAAATAAATTGGAAGTAATACACAATTTATGCAAACAAACACTTGTGGGCCTCAAAAGCTCTCTGATAGCCTTTTTAAATACAGTAAAACGAATGCTAAACCTTAATAAATTGTCGCAATAATCACCTAATTGCACCATAGGGTTTCATAAACCTGTAATAAATTTAAAAATTTTGGCCTCGTAATTAAAATATCACTCAATCAATTAAACAAAATCTAGTATGAATATGAATTTAAGAAATATACGTTATCTTTAGTAATTTACAAAAAAATTTGGTTCCCCAAAATATAAAAAACTTGATAATGGACCAGGAGGACGGCCTCAGCTTCCGTAATGTGTTCGATATGTAGCTCTTGGAGGAAGTCTCGGACTACGGTATGGTGAAATAGTGCGGGTACAACCGCTCGACAAATGTTATGTCTGATGAAAAGACGTCGCATAAAAAACAAAACGCGAACTCGGTCAACGCTTTCCATTTGCTTGTCTTAACTACGTGACTGTCTATATGTATTCACACTTATTTACAACTTTTCTTTGTTAAAAAAACTAAAGTTCAGTTCTGCTTATTTAATTAATTGCTTTTTTTTAATTTAAATCTTTATACGTTAACGTGACTTTAGAAGGTGTAATATTTTGTTTTTAGCAAGTTTACTTGCATATCAACGGGCTGTGACTTCAAACGTTCTCTAACGTAACCTGCCCGATAACATCAATATAATCAGCCGAGATTGATCACTCTTTGTCCAAAAAACTCACTCATTTCCATCTTGAAGTTCAAATTCCCCTTCTCTACTTTATCTACCTCTTAACCAATCTTAAACGAATCTCGAGCAAATTTTCCCCTTACACAAAGCTTTCGTTCCGAATCGGAAGAACTCGTCACTTTCCTAAAACCACCGTCGCCAGCTTTTCCAAAATGCGACGTACAACTTTGTTTTTGCTTAAGTGCTCCCAATAGCACCCACAAGTTGTACCTTTCATTCAAAATAGAGGTTGTCACACTTAAATTGGTCCGCTACATCATCCCGATATTAAGTCGTCTAAATGACATCATACTTTTTATACCAAGTTCGTTTAACCTTTATGCTTGCAAAAAAAAAAACTTACTAGCCATCTTTAATATTCTACATTTAATTATACAAAAGCTTTTCCTACGAAATTTCTATAAAACTTAAAAGCAAGAAAAACGTTAGTTAAGTTACACACAATTATTCACATGTTATAACATTACTCAACATCCAATAAACGGTATTCATTATTTAAAAAAACTTAAGCGTTAGCCACACTAACTCTAAAGATTACACTACACCACGGATGAACTCATTGACAAAACAAAATTTTTAACTGCACAAACTAACGGTAAATCTCCAGGAAATCACGGTCCCATGACTATATGTGGATAACCTTTCACTAGCAAATACGTAGAAAAAAGGGCGTATCTGCCGCATTTCTAACTTATTCATACCTGATCTTTTACAAATGTACAAGAAATGTAAGTGTATATTACTTACGTCCGCAATTTGAAAAATATTCTCTTCACAATTTTTTACTGTGGATAGGGAATAAATATTATGTAAACCTACCTAAGAAGATTCTTTCTTTTTATAATATATAATTTAACAATTTTTAAATATAATTCCGTTTAGACTGTTAAACCAAATGGCGTTTAAATTAAACACATTAATAAAAATAACGATTCTTTATTATTTGTCAAATATGAAAGCCATGGCTAAATAAATTAATATTTGAAATACTCAGATCATATGTATTAATTAAGGCTTAAGACTTCTTTATTTTCACATTAGAAACATTTATGAGACTAAATTACTTAGAATTAAATTACATTTAAAAAAGTTGTGCGTACTTTTTGCTGTATTTGAATTGCTTGAAATGTTTCAGGTACCCTATAAATGTTTCAGCGTTCATTTATTAAAAGAAACTGTTATTAAATAAAATTTATATAATATCTAATTATTTTAATCAAAACATTCTTCGATTTTTGCAATAACGTTTCAAAGATATTCACAAAATCTACTATACTTCTATAAAGCACCTTTATTTGTGAAGACATTTTAACCAAAAACTGGTGAAACCTATAAATATATCGAAGCTGCTCTAAGTACAAAATGGTTACGCATTTTTGGTCATTGTGCCCATAGACACACACACACACACATACGCGCGCGCGCGCGCATGCAAACATGCACACACCCAAGCAAAATCAAACGCAAACACGCACACAAACGCACACGTCCACAAAGGTGCGTACAAAATCAAAGCAATTACGCATTGCTCGGTACACTTGTTACGCGCCCCTTCCCACACTAGTTGAAACTTTTTAAATTTTTAATAGTTTTAATTACTTACAAATTATACTCTAAAACCTTAATTTGGACTTTTACCAAATAAACTATATCAATCAACAATGTACAAATGTATCGCATTCTAAGAACTACTTCACCTGCACGAGACATCACACACAAGCAACAACAACACACACACAACACACTACAAGCGCACACAACACAAACACACATCCACACTATTACTACACACAGATACATTCACAATCAAAGACACTACATCCAAAACGTTATGCTACACATTCACACACACATCCTAATACTGACAACATCACTACACACACACACACTACACATCACTACACACACACACACACACACATCACACACACACACGACACACCACACACTACTTACACACACATCACACAAACATCGCACATCACGACACACACTAACAGCACATACGCATCACAACACACACAACGACACATCCTACAAGCTCACACACGCACACACACAACACACACACACACACACACACTACACACACACACGACACACACACACACGCACACAGCACACACTCACACACACTACACACACAGCACACACACGACACACACACAACACACACACGCACACATACACATGCACACACGCACACCACACACAGCACACTACGTACATACACGCACAACACGTAACATACACACACACACACGACACAGTACACATGACACGCACACCACACACACAACACTACACTAAGTACATCACACAACACACACAACAAATACGCACAGACACACACAGCACTACGACAAAACGCCTACAGCACCACACTACGCAATACGCACGCACAACAGCACACGCACAAGCACACACAGCACACAGTTCAACACGCACATACATGACAAACAAGAATCACACGACACGACGACATCACACACATCTAGCATCTACGCACACATGCAATGACACACATACGTGTACATAACCAGCACAAATAGCATACGCACTAGCACATAGCCGCCACACGCAAATAACGCAACGAGCTGCACACTACACGCACAACACGTACACGCACATTCGTATACCTGTATACACCCACACGCAATTAATGATACAAGCCACGCTATTGATCAAATGTTTCAGGTTCTCTTTAAATTTTGTAGCATTGTTTTATTATCCTACAGAAAACTTTAATTAAAAAACATTTAACGTATAATTATTTTAATTAAACAAGATAAAAAATGTTAGTAGAACATGATAATGCTTTTGAAATGTGATTTATTGATATTATATTATATTTGCTGCTGTCCATGTGTGTGTGATACTTCTTTATTTAAGGCTTTCGCACGCGCACACTGGCACGTACACGCGCACACACGATTAATGATACATGCCACACGATTAATCGAGTGCTTCTGGTACCAGCGTTCGATTATTACCCTACAAAAAATTAATTAAAGAGTACTAATAAAATTATTGTAATTAAGAATTCTTTATTTTTTTAATAATGTTAATGTTTCTCGAGCTATTTCTTACTATAGCACATTCTATAAAGTGCCTTTATTTGTGAATACACACACGCAAATGTGCACCACACGCACCGCCATACGCAAACGCACACGCACACGCATACGCGCACACACCAAGCACACACGCATACTAATAATGTTACAAACAACACTATTAATCAGGTAAATAAGTGGTCGTAGGTAAAGCTAGGAATTTCTGAATTCATTTTCTGTGAACCTGCATGTGAAACGTTCTCTTCTAACACTTTGTTCTTACTTCATTTACTAATTTAAATGAGCTATTTTTAACTTTTCCTCTCTAGTTGTTATTGATATATTGATACGCCCATTATATGTAGATGTTTTGCTGGATGCAGAGTTTTGCAGAACTATCCACAACTGCTCCGAATGGAAGGAAAAAATCACTTCACTAGATATGATCTATCAAACATTTTAAGCATAGTCATATGTCAAAATAATGTTTAACTTTCTGTACTGGATAAATGTATACGAATACTAATTCACAGTTGAATGCATTAAGTGCAAGTTCCATGTTACCTTCTTTCGTTCGCACCTGTCTTTCAAAGTGTCAACGATATTGCGGAAGTTAAGTAGTTTAAAACAGTTTATTGCTATTTAGTTTCTGGAATTTACTGAGAAAAGCAAAACAGAATCTCTCATATTGCAAGGCTCTATCTACTATACAATGCACATAATACTGAAATCTAACAATTGCATATAACTTTACAATTGTGCCACCATTTCGTAGTACTTCAATACTTATGTAACAACAAGTAACTATAATATATTTTCGATAATTCGACTGTTCAGAAATTGTGAAAAATGGAAATTTCAGCTTTCCTATAAAAGAAACACCTTTAAAAATAATAGTAGTAGTAGTAAAAATGGAATCGTGCAAGTATGCAATTATTATGAATACAAAGGTGAGGGAGTGAAATCCTGCGGAAACTGCAATTTCCGAGAATTGTCGATTTTCCAGGACGTCACGCCAGTAGCATGCCTGACCCACCTGTCCTTTTCATCTCGCCTTTCGTATTACGTATTGATCAAATTCTCTCTCTCTCTCTCTTGATGTTTATATGGCCTAAACCGCGAATTACGGCATTATAATTAAACTTTGTATGTAGTTTTTCTTTTTGTCCTTTTCTCGACAATAGCTAAAAGTTTTTGGTAGAAAATAGAAGCTCGGCTGTTGATATATGCATCCGTTTTGTGTTTGAATATTGTAATTTTCACGTATCTTCTGTCAAAGTTGTATTAAAAATGTTTCACACTTGCTACGTTAGCTTGGTCATTTTTCAAATTTCGGATTTCTTACAGGATGTAGTAATAACTCAATACTGACGTTTCATTTAAAATACTGTAATTTTCTTTAGTGTTTATTTTTGTATTCAGTCTGTATTTACATTCACTGTTATAATATCGTACATTATTGTCTAAGTATGCCTTTTTGAAACAAGATGGTCATTTATGGTTAAATTGATTTGTGAGAGCGCAATTTTTAATCCCAAGTGCAAATGCATTACACTTAAATTGAAAGAAACCATACGTAAATTACAGATTTAATAACAATGGACCCGTTTACTATTTCAGCTGAGAGCATAATTTACTAGCCAAGGAGTGTCATCTCAATCAAAATAGTCACAACTGTTTATCTGTTAATGAAGACAAAAAAAAGTACTCACCGGGGGGCAAATGCTTCAAATTACTCCTGTATATCCGTTATCAATTGCAACAGTAATGGGTAATGGAGGTGTGTGAAGATAGCCGGGTCTTTTTTATTCTGCCGTGGGAATGAAATTTGGCGTCCCAATAGGAAATAAAGTTTTAGCAAAAATTCTATAAACACAGGTAACTTCACGGAGTTGGTTATTTGCTTATTCGGTAGTTAGGTGCCAATTAGGCTCCATTTTGCTTTGTGGAAATAAAATTTTGCGTCCTAATTGCCAAGAAGTTATTGCTAATTTCACAGCCGTGAACTTCTGCATAAATCAATTTTTGATTATGTAGTAATTAGGCACTAAATATGCGCCGCCAAAATAAAATTCTGTGCTTCTAGGGAAAATCAGTTATTCCATAAACCTTGGATAAGGTTAATGTCTAATTCTAAATTGCACCGTTGAAGTTATATTTTGCGTCGCTTCAGAAAAGAAGCTCGACAGAACAAACAGTCGTGAACTTATGTCTTTCCTTGCACGTTAATTAGATCTTATAGAGACACAAAATTTAACTTCAACGCGCATGAGGGATGTCTAATTATGACGCAAAAAAAGAATAATTGGTATACGGATATGAAGTTAGCCTAGTCGACGTAATTTTGCCATAATATATTTCCTATGGGTGCGCAAAATTTTATTTTTTGGCACAAAAATAGTAAATAATTGGCGCTTAATTACTATGTAATAAAAAGGCTGTGAAGTGAGCCGTATCAATGTAATTGTACAATAACTTCTTTTCTATAGGAGTGCAAAAACCTAACGGTACATTTTAAAAAAAACATATTCCTCTTAGTTCAAATTTCCTACTTTATTACCCTTAACCAATTTAAAGAATCTCTAGTAAATTTTCCCTTACAAATTTGTTGGAAAACTCGCATTTCCAAAACCATCGTCCGGCTTTTCCAAAACGGAAGTACAACTTTTTTTTTAAGTCTAATAAAACCCTTTTTATACCTTTCATTAAAACGGGCTTTAATTAAATTTGTACATATTCATTAAGCGTCTAAATGCCATACTTTTTATCAAAGCGAATCTTTACTTGAAAAAACACTGGTACCTTTGTTCTACAAAAAAACGAAATTTCTATCCTAAACAAGAAAAAGTTAGTTAAGTTACACAAAATTCACATGTTTAACATTCTCAAATCCAATAAACGGTATTCATTATTTAAAAAAAAATTAAGCTTCCACTAATTAAACTTACACTAACCCTTAAATTAAAAAAAAAATTTTAACTGCCAAATAACGGTAAATTCTAAAATCCGGTTTTAAAAGGGTAACCTTTTAGCAAATAGAAAAAAGGGATCTTTCTAACTTTTCATACCTCCCTTTTCTAATGACAAAAATGTAATTTGTAATTACTTATTTAATTTAAAATATTCTCAAATTTTTACTTGGGAAGGAATAAATATTTGTAAACCTACCTAAAAGATTCTTTTTTTTAAATAATAATTTAACAATTTTTAAATTTTCCTTTAACTGTTAAACCAATTTTAAATTAAACCCTTTAAAAATAAATTCTTTTATTTTTGTCAAATTAAAGTGGTAAATAAATTAACATTTGAAATAAAATATTTTATTAATTAAGGCTTAATTTTTTTAAAAGAAACATTTATGAACTAAATTATTAAATTAAATTCATTTAAAAATTTTCTTTTTTTTTTTTTTAAATTTTTAACCCTTAAATTTTATTATTTATTAAAAAATTTATTAAATAAAATTTATGTAATACAATTAAATAAAAAATTTTGATTTTTAATAAGTTAACTTTAAAGAATTTACAAAATCTATGTATTTAAAAGACCTTTTTGTGAAACAAACCAAATAGAAGATGAACAAAAAAAACACCTGGAAACACACCAAACCCATCTAATAATTTCAAAACATTAATCAAAAATAATTGGTCGTAAAATAGGAATTTTAATTCATTTCTGGAACCCAAAACGTTCTCTTCTAACACTTTGTTTTCTTCATTTACTAATTTAAATGAGCTATTTTTTTTTCTCTAGTTGTTATTGATATATTGATACGCCCATTACATGTAGATGTTTTGCTGGATGCAGAGTTTTGCAGCACTATCACCTGCTCTGAATGGAAGGAAAAATTTGACTAGATTGATGTATCAAACATTTTTATAAGTCAAAGTAATATTTAACTTTCTGTTCGGATAAATGTATGTACTAATTCGCAGTTGGATTCATTCAGTTCCATGTTACCTTCTTTCGTTCACCTGCCAAAGTGTCAACGATATTGCGGAATTAAGTGTTTAAAACAGTTTATTGCTATTTAGTTTCTGGTTTACTAGAAAAGCAAAACAGAATCTCTCATTTGCAAGTCTTATCACTAAAATGCACATAATACTGAAATCTAACGCATATAATTTAAATTGTACCATTTCGTAAACTTCAATTTAATTAACAAAAGTAACTATAATATTTTTCGATAATTCTACTGTTAAAATAGTGAAAATGGAAATTTCAGCTTTCTATAAAAAATTAAAATAATATAATAGTAGTAAAATGGAATCTGTATGCAATTATTATGAATACAAAGGTGAGGGTGAAATCCTGCAAACTGCAATTTCCAATTGTCGATTTTCAGGACGTCACCCAGTAGCATGACCCCACCTGTCCTTTTCATCTCGCCTTTCGTATTACGTATTGATCAAATTCTCTCTCTCTCTTGATGTTTATATGGCCTAAACCCAATTACGGCATTATAATTAAACTTTGTATGTAGTTTTCTTTTTGTCCTTTCTCGACAATAGCTAAAAAGTTTTTGGTAGAAAATAGAACCTCGGCTGTTGATATATGCATCCGTTTTGTGTTTGAATATTTAATTTTCACGTATCTTCTGTCAAGTTGTATTAAAAATGTTTCACACTTGCTACGTTAGCTTGGTCATTTCAAATTTCAGTTCTTACTGGATGTGTAATAACTCAATACTGACGTTTCATTTAAAATACTGTAATTTCTTTAGTGTTTATTTTTGTATTCAGTCTGTATTTACATTCACTGTTATAATATCGTAAATTATTGTCTAAGTATGCCTTTTGAAACAAGATGGTCATTTATGGTTATATTGATTTGTAAAGCGCAATTTTCAATACCCAAGTGCAAATGCATTACACTTAAATTGAAAGAAACCATACGTAAATTACAGATTTAATAATAATGGACCCGTTTACTATTTCAGCTGAGAGCATAATTTACTAGCCAAGGAGTGTCATCTCGATCGTACAAGTGCACTCAAAATAGTCACAACTGTTTATTTGTTAATGAAGACAAAAAAAGTACTCACCGGGGGGCAAATGCTTCAAATTACTCCTGTATGTCCGTTATCAATTGCAACAGTAATGGGTAATTGAGGTGTGTGAAGATAGCCGGGTCTTTTTTATTCTGCCGTGGGAATGAAATTTGGCGCCCCAATAGGAAATAAACTTTAAAAATTCTATAACACAGGTAACTTCACGGAGTTAGTTATTTGCTTATTCTAGTTAGGTGCCAAATAGGCTCCACTTTGCTTTGTGAAAATAAAATTTTGCGTCCTAATTGCCAAGAAGTTATTGCTAATTTCACAGCCGTGAACTTCTGCATAATCAATTTTTATTATGTACTAATTAGGCACTTAATATGCGCCGCCAAAAATAAAATTTTGTGCTTCTAGAAATCAGTTATTCCATAAACCTTCGATAAGGTTAATGTCAAATTCTTCTTAGGTGGTAGGCATGTATACACCATGCCAGCCGGGAGGTACCACCACCCTTACCATGGGCTCCTTAATATTGGGTCTCCGATTTTCTGAGCTCGGTAAGGGCTGCCGGTTACCTTTTCCATCATCCTTAATCTATTCTCATCCTTATTCTTCCTTCTCGCCCTCACTGTCTTCCTATCGGATTAAAAGTCCCAAATTAAAAAATAAGATGGCTGTGGTTTCTAGGGTTATAAATTCCGGACGTAAAATCCTGCCCCACTCGGATGTCCGGGAGGGCAGGGCCCAAGCGACCTCGGTCATCGAAAGTATCAACTTTCTGATTCACTACTGCAACATCCACGGTATCAGGTCTAATCTTAATGCTATTCACCAACATCTATCTATCTGAAACACAAGTCTCCTCTGAAAGCTCCGAGTCACCCGACTTGCAATTTCCTCAATACCATCTTCACTCTAACTTTCGATATAAAGGAGGCGTATGTGCGTACATCAAGGACAGAATTGCTTGCAAGAGGGTTTCTTCCTTAGAAAATAAAAATTTTGACATGATTTGGTTTAAACATTCTGGTCCTAATTTTGTGAAATTCTACTGTTGCATTTATAGGTCTCCTAATGACAGCAACTTTCAAGACTTCTTCGATTACCTTAATATGAAAGTTGACTATCTCCTGTCTCAGTTTCCATCTTGCGATATCTCATTTGTAGGCGATTTCAATGTTCATAACTCTAATTGGCTTCAATTTTCATCTACTACAAATCCCGCTGGTCATAGTGCAGAAACATTTGCTATTTCATGTGATCTCACACAAATGATTTCTGAACCCACAAGAATCCCTGATAACCCTAACCATACTCCACATCTTCTAGATCTCTTTCTTACATCAAACCCTCTTGTTTATAAAACTTCCGTTCTTTCGCCTTTAGGTCTTTCCGACCATTGTCTAATAAAATCATTTCTACTGTACCTAATTCCACTGTTGTTCGCAAAACCGATAGAACCTTGTGGTGTTTTAAGTCAGCTCGATGGAGTGATTTACGGGATTTCTTTGCAACCTTTCCATGGCGTGAATATTGTTTTAAGTCGTCCTCTTCTTCGGACATCGCTCTTTCAGTATCTGAAGTCATCCTCATGGGAATGGAGTTATACATTCCGAAAAACAGTACCGTGTAGGTCATTCACGTTCCCAACCCTGGTTCAATAAGGCTTGTTCTGATGCAATATCTTTAAAAATAAATGTTACATTAAATGGAAATCTAATAAATCGGTTGACAGTCATGTAGAATACGTTGGTGCTAGAAATATCTGCAAAAGTGTCATCACTAAAACTAAAAAGTTGTTCGAACAACGAAAATGCAATGAACTAGCTACATCTCCTTTAGGCAGTCGTAAATTTTGGTCTTTAGCAAAAGCCATTAGTAAAAACTTTCGAACATCTTCATTTCCCCCCCTGACATCTATTGACGGATCGGTAGTTGCTGATTCTGTAGACAAAGCCAACGTTTTTGTGGATTTGTTTGCATCAAACTCGTGTCTCAATGATTCTGGAAAAGATGTGCCCTAGTCAACTCTTCTTCATACGTTATGAAACCAATTCATTTTCGGTACAAGCTCTTGGAATCGATCATCAGTAGGCTTGATCTCAATAAGGCGACTGGCCCAGACGGTATCCCAGCTATTGTCTTAAAGAAATGTTCCCCCGAACTAGTACCAGTCCTACTAAGCTCTATACGATCTCTATATCTTCTGGGGAATTCCCTTCATCATGGAAGTTAGCAAATGTTCAACCTATTCCCAAAAAAGGTGATAAGACCGATCCCTCAAATTACAGACCAATTGCCATCACTTCCATTTTGTCTAAAATCATGGAAAAAGCCATCAATCAGCAACTGCTCATGTTCTTGAAACTAACAAACTCCTTAGTGACCACCAATATGGGTTTAGGCAAAGTCGTTCAACAGGCGATCTTCTTTCATATGTGACCCAAGTTTGGAACAATACAGTAGAGCAGTCCGGTGAAACAGTTGTAGTCGCTTTAGATATCTCAAAGGCATTTGACCAAGTTTGGCATAAGTGTTTACTTGCCAAACTCACCTCGTTGGGTTAAATGATACGCTCATCAACTGGGTTTCTAGTTTCCTTGATACGTGTCGTAGTTGATGGCTTTTTTCAAAAGAAGTTAGCATTAACGCGGGCGTACCACAGGGATCCGTTATAGCGCCTACACTTTTCTGCTGTACATAAACGACCTTATTTCTTCAACAACTAACCCCATCCATTGCTTTGCTGACGATAGCACTCTTCACTGTAGTTCATCTCAGTCTACTCATAGTGATAATCCACCTTCTATGTCAAATCAAGAAATTAAAGCTGAAATGGCAAATTCAATCAACAAAGACATTCAACGTATTCTCGAATGGGAAGCAATAATCTAGTTAAATTTAATGCTAACAAAACTCAGTGTTGCCTTATGTCCGCCAAAAAGATCGATCATTTCCTGTTGTAAGTATGAATGGCTCAGTTCTTAAGTTTTCAGACTCTATTACTCTGTTGGGTATGACTGTATCTTCAAATCTCTCATGGGTTGACCATCTTCTGTCAGCTACCAAAACAGCTGCTCGTAAAATAGGCTTTTGTACAGATCTAAGCAGTACTTTACCTCTCGACAACTCCTTTTGCTGTATAAGGCCCAAATTCGGCCTCATCTGGAATATAATTCTCACCTTTGGGTTAGTGCTCCCCAATACGCTCTCGATATCGTTGATCGTATTCAAAAGAGAGCGATTAGGCTTATAAATGACCCGTCTTTAACTTCTCACATACAGTCCCTTGAGCATAGAAGGATGGTTTCAGTTCTTTCTTTGTATTATCGTTATTACAACGGCTATTGTGCTGGTGAATTACATTCTTTGATACCATCTCCGGCTATCTTTGCGAGAAACACTCGGTTCGCTCATTCACATCATCAGTATGCAGTACAAATCTCCACTTGTCGTACCAAACGGGCGCAATCCACATTTTTCACGGCTTCTAAACTCTGGAATGATCTCCCTAGTTCCTGTTTTCCTCTCACTTATGATATGAGAAAAAAGGTAGCTGTTCATAGGCATCTATTGGCAATTCATTATCCCTCTATCCATCCTCCTAAGTGTTCCTGAGTGCTTTAGCACGATAGGCCTTATTTAGCCTGTTCAGGTCCACAATCATAAAAAAAAAAAAATTCTGAAACCTTGAAGTTATATTTTGCGTGAAAAAAAGCTCGACAGAGCAAACAGTCGTGAACTTATGTCTTTCCGTGCGCGTTAATTAGATCTTATAAGACAAAAATTTAACTTCAACGGCGCATGAAGGTCTAATTATGACGCAAAAGAATAATTGGTATACGGATATGAAGTTAGCCTAGTCGACGTAATTTTTAATATATTTCCTATGGGTGCTCAAAAATTTTTTGGCACAAAAATAGTAAATAGCATACATATAATAAAAAGGCTTGAAGTGATATCAATGTAATTGTACAATAACTTCTTTTCTATAGGAGTGCAAAACAACACATAACGGGTACTTAATTATCGCACAAAAAAAGATTAATTTATTTTGGAAATAACTTGTTTCCTGTATAACTTTATTTTACCGGCGCAAAACGACGCATGATGGGTACCTAATACGGCATAAGAAAAAGTTGATTTATGCAGTAGTTCACGTCTATAAAGATGGTAGTATCAGTACTATTTTACAATAACTTCTTTCCTATAAGGGCGTAAAATTTTATTTTAACGGCGCAAAATGGCGCCTAATTACTGAATAACAAAATAATAGTTATCCAAAATTTTGCGCTCCGGTGAAGTTAGCCGTGTTTATAGCATTTTAGCTACAACTTATTTCCTATTGTGGCGTAAAATTTAATTTAAACAGTGCAAAATAGCACATCAAATACTTACAAAAATTCTTCTATTGAATATAGAACCATTTCCTTAAGCACCTTTTTTATTTGTACTTTAAATATCTTTAATATCTGTGGGCAAAGCGTAAAATTTTGTCCTCATTTGTAAGTATGAATTGTTATGGGAATGGCTACTAGAAATTTGAGTCTAGAAATTGTTCTTTTTTCTGGTGTCATGACAGTGATACTCTGAATTTAGTGGAAACAACGAATTAGTTAAAAAAAAAATACATAGACATCCAAATATGTATAGGAGTATATAGTTTTAATGTTGTTTTACAAAAAAAATACGCATTCTCGTTTTCAAAAAACGTTGCAATCGCTTTTTTCTGTAATTTAAATATATTTTTTATTAAATTTAATTTTGTGTTTCTCCAGAAAATGAAACCGTACCTTATCTTTAACTCAAAAAAAGCCTAGTAAACTAAAAGTAAAGCTTCGTGATCAGTAATGGACTTACATCGCGAAATTGCGAAAATAGACTTAGGTGTGTATATGTTCATACCAGTTACTATCAATATTTATTCCCAAAAAACCTACCAGACTTAGAAATTTCAGGGATTCAATTTAGGGTGATATGTTTAATGTGTTTTTTAAATATTATTCTTGTTTTGGGTACGTTCACGGTTTGTCTGCATGGAACTAATTTTCAGTGTTAAGTGCAGTAATGGTTTTTTTAAAACTTCATTGCAACAATAGTTACTTTGACATCTGCAATAATGTTGTTGGGAACTTTATATTGACCTACGTACTTGAAATTTTGTACTTAAGCTTGTTTTCATTTCGCTTGGAGTTAATTAGATTTTGAGAGAAATCAAGAGGTGGAGAGGGGATCTTTGGGTGCACTTTTTGTTTTTTATCAAATATTTCTAAAACAGCTGTACATTTATAAAAATACTAAGATATAGGCCTTAAACATACCGGTTAATGATCTTATACGCAATTTTTTCTTACGACGCGTAGTTTAGCGACACAAAGACTCGTAAGGTAGAATTTAAGTGTTTGTTCAAATTTGTTCAATATCTGAATAACGATTAATTTTATAAGAAAAAGTGCATAT
This sequence comes from Vesta saturnalis, assembly GCA_036346205.1. Taxonomy (NCBI): domain Eukaryota; kingdom Metazoa; phylum Arthropoda; class Insecta; order Coleoptera; family Lampyridae; genus Vesta; species Vesta saturnalis. The sequence goes on along the minus strand of JARFJB010000218.1, from coordinate 10,389,655 downwards.
AACGTTTCTTAATATAACGCAAGGTAAGTTTAAAAATTAATTAAATATGATTAAACTGTGTTATTGATATCTTATAGAAGCGGGCGGCTTTCAAATCTTTTATTAAGTTAACATGTATTTATGTCTATTAATCTCTATCTGACATGAAGTTGTAAACGTCATTCTGACATAGATTATTGTTCTTGTTTTTACAATGTTGCCTATTTTCGTTATGAACGTATAAAAAAGAGGTTACATAGTTATCCTAAAAAAATTATAAAAGAATTTTTTCATTTCTTTTAGTTTTTTTAAGTTAGCATCTAGATGTCTATTAACATTTGTCTATCTTGAAGTTTTAAACGTCTGTTTGATTTAGATTATTGTTTTTGTTTTTACAATGTTGCCTATTTTCGTAATGAACGTATTATAAATAGGATGCATAACTATCCAAAAAAAACATTATTAAAATTATTTCATTTATTTTAATTACAATATTGTTGGTTGGAAGGTCGTGTGTTGTATCACACCAGATATTTTATTTAGCTTATACATGTATAATTTGAAAAAGAAGTGTCATATCAAGAGGTTGAAACGTTAAAGCTATCGTTGAGACAATTAGAAGTCAAATAAAAAGAACTTGGAAATTTTACTTTATCTATCTCTTGTAGCATAAAAAATTATAGTGAACCTAACACTGTGAAAATTAAATTCTTGCTTTAGGCGGATAGTCATGGCCGCAATCTGGCAAGTGTATTGAGTATTACTTTAAGTAGCGCTGTACTGTTGAATATATTTTCAAACCAAATGCTAATTGCAAGAAGTTACTGCAGATATCGATTCTTTAACAAAAAATTATACGAACACAGATTTTGTGCTAATATTAGCAGACTCAAATGATGTAGATTATTGTAGTTGTCTTAATCCGGGTGCTACATGTATAATTAACATAATTGAAAAATGTTAACGTGTAAACTGTTGTTCTGTTCTGTTCCGTATCGATATGACACTTCTTCTTTAAACTATACCATATATAAGCTAGATAAAGTATCTGGTGTGACAACACACGACCTTCAAAGCAAAAAAAATTGTAAATGTCTTTATAATAAGTTCATTACGAAAATAGGCAACGTCGTAAAAACAAAAACAATAATCTATGTCAAAAAGACGTTTAAAGCTTCATGTAAGTCAGATGAAAAAACTAAAATAAATGAAATAGTTCTTTTATATTTTTCTTAGGATAACTATGCAACACTGTAAAAACAAGAGCAATAATCTATGTCAGAATGATGTTTAAAACTTCATGCCAGATAGAGATTAATAGACGTAGATACATGTTAACTTAAAAAAAATTTTCAAACCGTCCGCTTCTATAGGATGTCAATGATACAGTTTAACCATTTTCCTTCATAATTAATTTTTTTTGAACTTATCTTGCCTTATATTAGGAAACGTTATAATGAAAACTTATGTAAATTTAAATTTTTTTAAAAAATGTGTCTGCACTATTTCTTATAAAATTAATCGTTATTCAGACATTGAACAAATTTAACAAACACTTAAATTCTACCTTACGAATTTTTGTGCCGCTAAATTACGCTTCGTATCAAAAAATTGCATAGAAGATTATTAATCGGTTTGTTTAAGGTCCATATCTTGGTATTTTTAAATCTTTGAAATATACAGTTGTTTTAGAAATATTTGATAAAAGTTAAATTAAGTACGTAGGAGTTTTCGTTCTGGAGTGATCGTAGATACTAACATACATCCACACAGACACACACACACGCACGCACGCACGCACGCACGCACGCACGCACGCACGCACGCACGCACGCACGCACGCACGCACGCACGCACGCACGCACGCACGCACGCACGCACGCACGCACGCACGCACGCACGCACGCACGCACGCACGCACGCACGCACGCACGCAGCACGCACCAGCACGCACGAACCCCCCCCCCCCCCACCACCACCACCCACCCACCCACCCACCCACCCACCCACCCACCCACCCACCCACCCACCCACCCACCCACCCACCCACCCACCCACCCACCCACCCACCCACCCACCCACCCACCCACCCACCCACCCACCACCCACCCACCCACCACCCACCCACCCACCCACCCACCCACCCACCCACCCACCCACCCACCCACCCACCCACCCACACCACCCACCCACACCACCCACCCACACACACACACACACACACACACACACACACACACACACACACACACACACACACACACACACACACACACACACACACACACACACACACACACACACACACACACACACACACACACACACACACACACACACACACACACACACACACACACACACACACACACACACACACACACACACACACACACACACACACACACACACACACACACACACACACACACACACACACACACACACAAATTCAGACATAATAGCGATCTTGATGAAACTTGGTCAGTAGTTGTAAAATGAGCTAATAAACCGATTGAGCGATAGTGAAAAAAGTCGATTGCATAACCTTCTATATAATATATATATATATATATATATATATATATATATATATATATATATATATATATATATGTGTTATATATATATATAATATATATATATATATATATATATATATATATATATATATACAGGGTGGGAGAATTTGCATCACAGCCGCTAGCTTAGTAAAAAACCAAAGAACAACGACATGTAAAGTAATTTTTTTAAATAGAACACCCTGAATTTTATTTTATAAACAGAAATCCTATGAAATTTTGAATATGACACCATTTTTGTTGTTATTCTAAAGTGATAAATAAGCACGAACCTAAGTTATTCCTTAATGGGCAAACAAATAAAAAATACCCTACAATGTAAATTCCTCGGAATGAACTTGGATTCATCGTTACTGTGGACAAACCATGTTGAAGAACTAGTTACAAAGGCAAGGAAAATAGTTAACGTAATAAAATGCCTTGCTAATACGAGATGGGGAGCGGATAGAGAAGCTCTCATTAAACTATATAAAACATTAATTCTATCACGCATTGACTATGGTTCGATTACGTATATGTCTGCCTGTAAATCCCGTTTGAGCAAGCTGGATGTTATTCAAAACCTCTGTCTGAAATATGCCATAGGTGCTTATCAAACACGCCCTACAAGCAGTATATACGCGGAATTGGGAGTGCTCCCTTTGAAGTATAGAAGGATATGGCTTCTGTTAAAATACACATCTAAGGTTTTTGCCAACGAGGGACATATAAATTATGCATTATTAAGTAAAGAAGGTGAAGGTACAAAATCAAACGCGCCAATTTACGACAAAATATCGAAATCATGCTTAATATTAAATATCGAAGACAAAAATGACCTGAAAGATATACAATATATTAAAAATAGAATATGGGAGAAATGGCAAGAGCGTTAAAGCAACACCTGCCAACATTAACCATTTTTACAATAAACTTAACTTTTTTTTTAACGTGGCTGTCATAATTGGACAAATGCGTCTTTTTCACGACAAGAATAGCTCTATTACTCTGTTTTTTTTTAGTAAAACGTCATTTCAGTTGAATTATCACTGTAATTCATAACGTTCAATTGGATTATCGCTGTAATCCTAACGAAGTTGCATTATTGTGTAGAAGTAAATTATACACGAGGGAAATATTCAATGCAAATAATAGTTTAAATAATACCAGTGCCTGTGGTTCAGACATTATTCCCATAAAAATATACAATGCGGTTTTCAATTATATGCAGGAACCGTAGTTTATTTAAAAAACTTTAAAGAATAAAATAAGTTTCTTAATCCATTTCTATCAAAATCTTATTAGCAATACGCAGCATGGATATACATCGAACAGATCAACAGCCTCAGCTCTTGAAAGTATGTTGAATTATACATACACACATATATATATATATATATATATATATATATATATATATATATATATATATATTAGAGGTATATCGTGGAAATTATTACAATCCATTTCTAACAAATAGGTATCAATATGTCGCGATCACAAAAGTCCTTCACTCTAGAGAAATCACAGAGGTTAATTCAAAAATGCAAATTAATTAGTTACGGAGCACCCCAAGCCTCTATGCTTGGACGCATATCGGTCATTATATTCTTAAACGATTTTACAGGCAATATCAAAGTTCCATGCAATATTGCATCATGTCCAGATGACACAAGTGTAACTATTGCTTGTAATAAAATTAACTTAACACACAACTTAATTACTGCACTTGTAACACTCGAAAATTGGTTCCATGCAAACAAACTCGTAATGAATGTACTCAAAAACAAACATAATAATTTACAATAAAAACTATACCTTAAATATATCACACCTAAACCTTAAATCAACGACTCTCGAAATTTCTTATAGTGTTTTGGGAATCACTATTGATAGTAATTTGAACTGGTATGAACATATACAAAACCTAAAACCCAAATCAAATAAGTCTATTTTCGCAATTTCGCGATGTAAGTTCATTATGATCACAAAGCTTTACTATACTTCTTGTGAGTCAAAGATACGGTACTGTATCATTTTCTGGGGAAACACAAATTTAAATTTAATAAAAGATGTATTTAAATTACAGAAAAAAGTAATTCCTGCAATGTTTTTCTTGCGAAAACGAAATTCATGAAGGCCTTTTTTTCTAAAATACATTAAAACTTTATATTCGATATTCGTACGTATTTGAGTGTCTGTGTATCGTTTTTAAAAAAAATTCATTGTTTTCACTAAATTCAGATTACCGCTGTCATGACACTAGACAAGAAGAACAATTTCTGCATACAAATTTCTAGTAGCCATTCCCACAACAATTCATACTTACAAATGAGCACAAAATTTTACAATACTTTGCCCACAGATATTAATGGTGTCACTTCATTTAAGACATTTCACGAACAATTAAGAAAGATGCTTAAGGAAATGGTTCTACAATTACAATTTTTTGTAAGTATTATATATATATATATATATATATATATATATATATATATATATATACACAAGGTGATTCTAAAATAGGTGGTCAAAATTAGGGAGCTGATGCAGGATAGCAATGCAAACAAAAAAGTTCCTATCAACTTGGGTCGTAAAACGCACCTTTACGGAGACACAGGGTGTTTAGTTTTCAATTAGTTTAAGATAAGTTAATTTATTTAATATTTCTGTTATTTTTCAATAAATAGCTTTCAAATTTATAGCAGTGCCTATAATTCTTATGCCTAATAACGTGATTTATCTAATTTCAATGTATCGTGCAGATGGCGCTAGTTGCCGCATATTTTTGTGGTTAAAAATGACGTAACCTTTTTCTAATAAAAAGTATCAACTTTCCAAAGGCACGTTTGGATTCTGCGATCAATATTGCATAAAAATGGTACACCTTATTGAGCTCGCTATCAGTAACCATTTCCGAATAAAACTCAATTTCACATTTCAATTCTCAATTGTTGGTATTATTACAATTCGAAGAAGTCAGTAGAATATTATTGAAATAAATGATTATAAACAGATTTAACAGAAAATATGAATAAATTACCGATAATGATATGATTTCAATTCTCAAAGTGTCCTCCATTTTCCTGTATACACTGTTGCAGTCTTCTCATAAGTGAAAATACTGCACGATTTAGTCTTTGCTCTTGTACTATTTCATTGAAAGCGTCTTCAATTCGCTGGCGCAGTTGTTCAACAGTTGCAATCAACTGAGTATATACTTTATTTTTCACTTGTCCGCAAACATTGAAATCCATAGGATTGAGATTTGGTGACCTAGGGGACCAAATTAAAGGAGCCTCATTGCCTCGGCCTATCCATTGATTTGGAAAATTTTCGGATAGCCATATACGATACTGTCGACTAAAATGGGGAGGGGCCCCATCATGCATGTACCATAGGGCAAGCCTTCTCGCTAAAGGAGTATCTTCCAAAAGTTCATAAAGTTGATTGGATAAAATATCGTGGTACGTTTCTCCGGTTAAATTTCCTTGGAGAATACGGTAGCCTAGAAGTTCAGTCCCAAGTGTTGCAGCCCAGACATTAATTTTGAAGGAATGTTGTAGTTTTTCTGGCATGCGGATTCTCATCGGCCCAAACATGTTCATTATGCATGTTAAACACTCCGTTTCTGGTGAAAGTAGCCCCATCGCTAAAGATGATATTTGAAAGCAAGATGGGGTCCTGTTCATGCCTCCTCAGGAGAAATTCACAATATCTCATGCGTATGGGTCTATCACCTGGCAAAATATCCTGGACTTGACGGTAATGGTACGGATGCAATTGTTGTTCTTTTGCAACTCTCCAAACATCTGGTTGTGACACTTGAATTTGTAGTGATACACGCCTAGTACTAACAGTGGGATTATCTTCAATAGTATTCAGAATATTCTCCTCATTTGCAACTGATCTCACCGTCCTTCGTCTTCCACTATCAGCAGTCTGAGGCTTCAAAGTTCCACTTTCACGTAAGCTGCGTTCAGTAGACAGAAATGTTTTATAATTAGGCATATTTCTTCTAGGATATTTTTCACTGTACCGTCTCACAGCAGCCCGTGCACTTCCAAGACATTCGTCCAAAACCAGCAGCAAATTGACTTTTATTCGGAAATGGTTACAGATAGCGAGCTCAATAAGGTATACCTTATTTATGCAATATTGATCGCAGAATCCAATCGTGTGTTTGGGAAGTTACTTTTTGTTACAAAAAAGTTACGTCATTTTTAACCACAAAAATGTGCGGTAACTAGTGCCATCTGCACGATACATCGGAATTAGGTAAATCACGTTATTCGGTATAAGAATTATAGGCAATGCTACACATTTGAAAGCTATTTATTGAAAACTAACGGAAATATTAAATAAATTAACTTATCAAATTGAAAACTAAACACCCTGTGTCTCCGTATTGGTGCGTTTTACGACCCAAGTTGATAGGAACTTTTTTGTTTGCATTGCTATCCTACATCAGCTCCCTAATTTTGACCACCTATTTTAGAATCACCTTGTATATATATATATATATATATATATATATATATATATATATATATATATATATATATATATATATGATGAGAGAGAGAGAGAGAGAGAGACAGAGAGAGAAAGAGGTGAGGCATCTAAGCTCTGTAGGTTTGTATACGAAAAATGGTAAAATATTTTTTTTTTTAATTATTTTCGAATATGCAGGGTGGCCCATAAAAATTTTAAGCATCAAAGCTATGAAAATTTAAATGGAATACCCTATATATGATGGCATATTTCGAATCTGTGGACTAAATAAAGGTCACTTACTGTTATTGTCCCTATACCTAACTCCACCTGTTGCCGAGATATTTCATTATTTGTGAAAATGTAGATCGAAATTCAAAAAAACTTTCTGTTTAGCGTACTCAAGAATTTTCTTTCAAATGCTTTTCATTGCTTACTGAAAGCATCAAACTTTAAATTCCACCGAAGTTATTATCACAAATTTATACTGGGTGTTTAAAAGCTCAGTTACTATTTTCACCAACATTAAAGCCAATTAATTCCTTATTTTAAATGGAACACCCCGTATTTATCACCATATTTTTATTGTAATTTTAATTCCCTACAATACTTTGATGCGTAAAATTTTTATGGACCACTCTGCATATTCGAAAATAATTTTAAAATGTGCTCCTAATAAACCTACACGATAATTAAAAAAAAGATTTCAAAAATATTTTACCATTTTTCGTATACAAACCGACGGAGCTGAGCGTAGCTGCCTCACCCTGCATATATATATATATATATATATATATATATATATATATATATATATAAGTTAGCAAATACTTAAAAAAAAATTCTTCTATAGAATGTAGAACCATTTCCTTAAGCATCTTTCTTAATTGTTCTTGAAATGTCTTAAATGAAGTGACACCATTAATATCTGTGGGCAAAGTGTTGTAAAATTTTATTTAAATACTGCTTTTATTCAATTTAAATTTGTGTTTCCCCAGAAAATGATACAGAACCGTATCTTTGACTCACAAGAAGTATAGTAAAGCTTTGTGATCATAATGAACTTACATCGCGAAATTGCGAAAATATAGACTTATTTGATTTGGGTTTTAGGTTTTGTATATGTTTATACCAGTTCAGATTACTATCAATAGTGATTCCCAAAGCACTACAAGAAATTTCGAGAGTCGTTGATTTAAGGTTTAGGTGTGATATATTTAAGGTATAGTTTTTATTGTAAATTATTATGCTTGTTTTTGAGTACATTCATTACGAGTTTGTTTGCATGGAACCAATTTTCGAGTGTTACAAGTGCAGTAATTAAGTTGTGTGTTAAGTTAATTTCATTACAAGCAATAGTTACACTTGTGTCATCTGGACATGATGCAATATTGCATGGAACTTTGATATTGCCTGTCAAATCGTTTAAGAATATAATGAACGATATGGGTCCAAGCATAGAGGCTTGGGGTGCTCCGTAACTAATTAATTTGCATTTTTGAATTAAAACACGATAATTAAAAAAAAGATTTCAAAAATATTTTACCATTTTTCGTATACAAACCGACGGAGCTGAGCTTAGCTGCCTCACCCTGCACATATATATATATATATATATATATATATATATATATATATATATATATATATATATATGAAATATGGGGTTATGTTTTGCTGTATTAATATGTCTTATATATTGTATTTTTGTGCTTTTTACGCTACACGTGGTATAAAGTCTCTCTCTCTCTCTCTCTCTCTCTCTCTCTCTCTCCTCCCCCTTTCTCTATCTATCACTCCCTCTCTCTCTCTTTAAGCACCATATGTTGGTAAAATGGTTGAACACATTTCCTAACGGCCGACAATATAATTTATTACTTTTTACTACTTAATAAATATAATGCGGCAGTTCGTCTTAAATAATTTCAGCAACCGAGAATTAGTGAGACTGAGAAAGTTTCCTGAGTGCACGCGTATCTTAAAAATGACTTACTTTATGATGAAGTTACTGCATTTGTTTTGTATGGAAATCAACACAAGTGATCCTGATTAACTTACTAAACTCAATCAAGGTACCTATTCCTTATACTAATTGTCAGAATTGTAGTTGATAGTATTAGAACAGACTTACAGGGGCAGATCACAGTTTGAAATAATATGTGGAACTTGATACTCAAGGTTCGTTAAATGAAATAAATGTAATAATAAGTACACTATTCTTAACCCAAAAAGATGTTATTTCTAATATTGCATTAATAAATCCATTACTCAAAAACTTAAACTTAGGCTTAAGTGCACAAAAAAATATAACGTCCCATAGTTGCATTTAAACATCCACTCCTTGACAAGAAAAATTGCAGTCCGTTTTAATTAAACTTTGCTATTTTTCCATTATCACAAACCCTTTCACGTTGCAGAAATGCTAACATGAAACAGTCAAATAATATGCAGTCATATTCCAGGATTTAATACAAACTTCTGCATTAATATCGAGAAGTTATGAATGTAAATGCAGCTACATTTCAAGTGCAGTTTTCCAGCTTATGAATTTTCTCTTTAATAACGTTAGGAAAGTAAATTAAGTTTTCTTTTATATTTTAAAATGTATGGATCTTATTATTATAGTTTGTTACTAAAAGTATAGCTATATGATCTCTTGTTACAGAAGTTAAAAGTTTTTGTGTCTATTTTTACAATTATTTATGTAGTGAAGAATAGCTACGCGGATTTTATTATCTGGATGAACCAGGAATTTTATATTTTACTACAAATACTTGAAAAGGTTGACAATTTTATAACTTTTCGTTCTTTAAGAACGTCAAATACTTCACTTTTAATGTATAAAACTAAATGTATTCCTATTACAATTACATTTTTCCAAAGCATGCATATTAAGCATGGTTTTTATTACAGTAAAAGATATATTTTAATAAACAAATTCAGTTCCATACCAAAATTTAACAAGTGGGCGGTTATTAAAAAAAATTGTGAACACTGTACGGCTCCTGCTTCTGCAACTGTAGAAAATAATTATCTTCACTAACAAGTAGAAACTAAATATGTTTATTCGTTGGGTTCGCAATTAAATATCACCTAAATCAATAGAAATACGAAATCAACAAAACAACAAAACAAACATTTCTAAATTTATTTAGAGAAATAAACATTTCTCTAAATAATTTTACAAATTTTATGCCGTTCAACTTAAATAAATGTTTAATTTGAGAAATATAAATATTGTCGATATATTTAGCCGAATCATTACAAATATTGTCTTCGTATTTTCTAAGGTCTTGGGTTTGTAGCGTCCCCCAGGTACCCTATCTTGAAAAATGTAATTTGAACTTATTTGCAAGAATGCAAATTCAAGAACAAAATAATCGCTAAGTGATTTATCTTGACTTTAATGACAACAATGTTACTATTACTCAAACTAATTGCTTACCTGACATGGACTTTCCTGACAATAATTAAAAGAATAGAATTTATTTGCAAGTCTGATATTTAATTACTCGCAAACCTCAAATCTGACCATACCAAGTGGCCGTCTAGTGTTGGGTACGCTGTGCTATTTGAATTAGATAGGCTGGATGAGGTAAGTGTTGCATCGTGAAGGGCAGGTAAACAATGAAACTGCTCAAATTAAAATTAGTCATAAATAAGTAATTGCACAAGTACATTAATAAATCGAATAACACAAAAAAACAACGAAATAGTTAAATACATAACAAAACACCATTAATTTAGGTTAAAGTGCGTAAAAAATTATAACAGTAAGAGAAAAATAAATAAAAAGCAGTTTAGTTACACATAAACACACTTAAAAAACCATGTAGTCACACCCACAATCGTGTTATAAATAATCAGAATAAAAATCGTAATACCAAACATGTGGCCCTTTAAAACCAATCATGACGGTCTTGAAGTAAATAAGCTTATAAAACAATAAAGTAAATTACGGGACATATAAAATACAACAGCAGTAAAATGGCAGATGTGATAATAAAGTAAAGGCAAAGACAAAGGAAAATAGATAAGGAATTTACACGTACACAATTGTTCAGTGACTACCAAAGCATAAAATACATAGGTACAGTTACAAAAAATTACATATAAAGAGAAATTCGTTCTCAGGCAAATAATTCTACTTAACAAACTGACAAAAAACTCATTAAAATAAAGCCTTACAAGGGTAAATTATAAGTAGATCAGAACATCGTAACCAGTATATACATTTGAGTGCGTTAGAAAAATACAGCGCCCCTTTCTCAGGTTACACATTCATCTATGCAACAAAAAAAACAATAAAAATAAAATTCGAGATGTTTAATGGTTATCTGGACCCGGGAGTACGTACCTACTGGCAATTGCCTTTTACAATTAATAACCAGCAGTATCATGTACCCGTTCACCAGCCCACACAAATATAAATATAAACAACAAACAATAATGCTAATTCATACAAATACAAGAAGACTGTTTTTCATTCCAGCAGATTTCAGCTTAACAAGCCCGCGTGCAAATAAGATACCTACTTACACTTGAATACATATATATTCCTTTAGTTGATCATAGACACAAATCATCAACATACGCGGTTTAACTTCCAAAAAGGTGACTGTTATTTATAGATTAATATTTGAAAAACATTAAAACTAACACGAAATACTTTAAAGACAAACTGTTTACAATGGGAGTTTCTAATTAAAAAAAAATCAAAGCGTCCGGCTCAATCAAATTTTCAACAGCAACTGCCTTCCCCTCTGGTTTCCCCTAAACATGTCTACTCCCGAAAATCAACCCCTGCCTTTGAAAAATAATAAAAAAACAAGAAACATTAATTTACGTTGGAACAGTTTCATATTATTATTGCACGACATCTTAATTTAAAAAATATGCATTCATCCGTAACAAACCCTACATTTAGGTCTCGAGTTTCCAAGTACCAAACAAAGACGTCTTTGATTGCAGTGTGTACCGTTAGTAATTAATTACTAACTAGTGACATTTTTACATCAATAATGTGCGCATAAGAGTTTCCTGTGATTCTTTACACTACTTCAATGAAGGCAGTTTGAGCGAACATCTGTTTCGATCCCAACATAGTGTGTTTTTTCAACCCTTACTCAATTATCTACTACGTAAAACACAGAAAATAAAATATCCAGAGAACGTTACCAAATTATGACTTAATATATAATAAAATATATCAAACACCGTTAACCTTTCTATCGCGGCAACAATTGCAATTTAAACATGTTTATTATAATAATAAAATTTACGCGGTCCGCTATCTATAGGTTGTCCTTCCTTTTTCGCTACTCCCGCTCATGGCGACCTCTGGTCCTCTACCGTGAATCACTGTAACAATCAAATTAAGAACACGCGCAAGAATTATTAATAGCGTCAGTTTTTGTATGAATACGGGAAATTAGACAGAATATAGGGGTGACTTAAATCAATGTAGATGTGAATTATGTATTTACGGATGTTTCGGATTAGTACACTGATTTTCCAGTAAGTTTCAATTTATATTTCTTTATGTACAAATATCAGAATCAATGCGGTATTGATTAAACTGATCGACGTTATATTGAATAAATCTATGTGTTTACGTATAAATAGCAATCGCGGGCTTGATAACAATGGTAGATTGAGTTATGTACTGGGGCACCATCCTGTTGTTAACAAGTGCTAGAGGTAATTCATCCAGGGCATTTTCCAAATCAGTCCTTAGCAAGTTCAGATATCGTTCAGCATTCAAATTGTTGTGGTAAATAAAAAGTCCCATTATTATTTGTCCCAAAATGCCCACCCACCCATTAAATCCAAATGTATTGATGTCTTGATTCTTTTTTTAAATAAGGATTTTGTTTTGCCCATTAATATTTATTACGTCGGTTGAAAATTCCATTGTTGGTTGTCATGCTTTCGCCAGGAAAATTTAGATCTTCGTCACATTTTTACTATGCCATTCGCAAAAACCAGCTCGCCGCTCCTGATCAGCTGGTCTATGAACCTGACAAACTCGAAATTTATATGGATGAAACTTATTCTTATTTAGAATTAATTGTGCTGTAGAATTAGCTATACCAATACGATGTTCAATTTGTCTTGTCGAAATTTCATGGTTTTCAATAACGGATTGTAAATTTGTCATCAGATTGTTCTTGACGGGATAGAACAGGTTTAGTAAATAAACCAAATTCTTTTAAAATAAATTCTAAACGTCTAAAAATGGATTTACAAGGTTGGCTTCGTTCAGGATATTTATCCAAATACATTATCTCAGTAACTACACGATGTCTGTGGGACATTGTATGTAGCATGTCTACATATCTAACTTCAATATTAACTGATATCACATGGAAAATGTAAAAATGAAAATCCGAATTTTTCAGCTTCAAAACCATAATTTGTAATAAATGGTTAAATTCGTAATAAAAAATACTATCGAATACTGGGTGTTTTGTTGGTTGCGGCGATATAAAAAAATAGTTGATGGTTTCTCGGAGACGAAACGTCGAATGAAAAATTTGACAACGCCATCTATAGAATTCAAAAAGTGACAATGAAGAAGTACGTTTGGTATTTAAAAATCTTTTAAAATAAATGTAGGAATTACCAAAAAATAAAAACCCAAAAATCGCATTTTGTTTTAAATCTCGGAAACAATAAACAACGAACTTTTGTAAACATGCCCTAAATTATATAACTTTTCTCTAATTTAGTCGCCTTCGTGTCTCTTACGGTTTTCTAGATCCCCATTCTGTTCATCCTTATCTTGGGCACGTTTATATATATATATATATATATATATATATATATATATATATACTATATATATATATATATATATATATATATATATATATATATATATATATATATATATATATATTTGTGTGTTGTGTGTGTGTGTGTGTGTTGGTGTGTGGTGTGTGTGTGTGTGTGTGTGTGTGTGTGTGTGTGTGTGTGTGTGTGTGTGTGTGTGTGCAGTTACACTTCCAAACCGTACTAGGCGTTGTGCAGGCCTACCGAAGTAAGCGAGTTTCAAACACCTTACACTGTCTGTCCTACAATCGCGTCTTAACACATGGGATATTTGCTTTATGGTTTTCCCTTCAAATAAACGTTAGTCAAAAAATAGAATGTTTACTTCCACTTGTGTAATAACATTCTTATTTGCTTTATACAATCGATTTTATGTTATTATCGATTGCACATGTACTTCTCTCAGTGTCAATAATACCACTAATCTCTAACTTAATTAACACACGTTACTTAAAGGGTTACTTTCGGCTTCTTTATTGACTCATGCGCTTAATAACCGAACACTGTTAACCAAATATTTGCTGTTTGTTTAATATGCATACGTCATTACGGATGAAAGGTGTTTTTGCCGTCAATATATAGTTATAGGAAACCCAGGACTTATACAGCCCTAAGCAAACTTAAAAACAAACCAATCACTCGTATAACCCGAGGAAGTTTCAGAAAGCAGAAAATCTTATTAAACCAAGAAGTTAGTAAAAACAGACTTGGTAATAATTAGATTCTTGTAGAGATTGGAAACATGTAACCATCCGGATGTAACTTTCTTATGGCATCTCTTAAAATCGTTGAAAATATGCATGCGTGTTATATTCAGATACCAATTGCTTAGCACGATATTTCATTTCATGCAATGAATGTTAGCAATTACGCAAATTATATTTAAATAATACCTAGCACAAAAAAGTGTTAATATCATGTGCAAAACTTAGTTGCGCATCGTGTCCATTTGAAAATCGCCTGCTTCGTAAAGCAATGCAACGTTTCAAATTTCATGACGCCCATTGTGTAACATCCCAATCAATGTAGTCGAATTAATTCAGTTAATCGCCAAATTAACCTTATGTATCATAAAAACCAAGACTTCAACGTGAATTAATCAATCAATTAATTATTTGACGTAGGAGTTAGCGAATTAATTTAACTTATCTTAAAAACGGACTACTAAATTCCCAATTCTTTTGATTAAACCGAAATTTTGTTCAATTAACCTTAAAAATTCCTAATTAAAGCTCAAATAACGCGCGAATTAAATTGATCTTAAGACCTTTGGATGAAAACAGAAATAAACTTAAAAACCGCAAATTAATTTAATAGGAAGAAAAAACATCAATTAAACCGCACGCTAGTTTAATTAAAACGTAAATAAACCGATCTGATTCAATTGATTTTGATAACTATTTTAAACTGCGAATTAATTTAATTACAGAGCGAATTAATATAACTAAATTAAGAATTAGTTAAACTGTCCCTTAAGTCCATGGCTTAACTGGAAATAAACTGATAATTAGTTTAGTTGATCCAGAAACATTGAATTATACCACAAACCATTTTATTAATCTCAAAAACTGCAAATTGTATCGGGAATAAGTCGCGAATAAAATTTGACTGTAAGAACTGAAATATACCACTTAGTTGCCTACGAATTAATTTAATCAAACTACTAACTAATTTAGGTGACCAAAAAAAACAGAACTAAAATGGAAATCAAACGTTATTAATTGGCCATGAATTAAGTCAAGTAAAAATTTGAGTATTTGAATACCCCGGAATTAATATCGTAAAAAGAGACGATTAAATCATAAATTCCAAATTAGATTAAATATTTCTTGAATCAACTGGATTACCTTTGAAAACCGTGAACTAAGCTAAGAATTAACTCAATTACACCGCGAATTAGGAACCAACTGCTTTGGTCATAAAGCTAAAAAATTAAACCGAGCTTAAGATGCGAGTTAGTTTAGTTGACCCTAAAAACTGGAGAATTAATTTACTTTAACGGTAAATTATTCTAATTAAACCGAGAATAAATTTAATTTGCTTTAAGAACTGCGAATTAGAGCGAGAATAAATCGCCAATTAATTTAATTGTCTTTCATAATTATGCATTAATCCGCCAGCAAACTAATAATTGATTCACCTAAAAAATTAATTCGGAAATCACTTTGATTAAACTCGGAATTCATTTGATTAAGCAGAAAGTTCGTTTTAAAAATTCGGAATTAAACCGGAAGTAAATTAATTGGTAACAAAAACCGAAAATCGGTTTAATTGATCCTTAAAGCTGCCTATCAAAATAAAAATAAACCGCGAGTTAGGTTACAAGATGGACTGTTAGACTCCTTATTAATTCAATTAAATTATGAATTAGCTTAAAAGCCGCTAATTAACATGAAAATAAACCTTCAATCAGCTCCCTTATTTTCAAATCCGCGAAAAAAACACCGATAATATGCAGCAAATCGTGGATTATACGCAAAGTTCGAGTGAATTAATTTATTTGAAACCTAGAGTAAAATTTAATGGACTTTGGAAACTGCTAAGTAAACGGAAATAAACCCCGTACTAACTTAGTTGTACTACAAATTAAAATACTTAAGTGTGAATTACCTTAATTACTTAATACTGAATCAAACAGAGTAAACCGCCAATTAATTCAATTAATGTTGATAGCCACAGACCAAACGCAATCAATAAGCTAAATAATTCTTTTAACTTTAAAACCCGCGAATTAAATTTTGAATTGATTTAAATGACTCAAAACAGCGAACTAACAAAGGTAAAACCTAAAATTAATTTAATTACACTATACTGCACACTAAATTGTGGTAAGATACTGTGAGGACAAATTAAAAATTAGTATAATTGGCCCTAAAAACCTAAAAAAACACAAATGAATTTATCGTAAATTAAATTAAATCGAAAATTAAGTTAGTTTACCTTGAAAGTCGCGGATTGTATCAAAAACATCGCAAAGTAAATTAATTGGTCTTGAAAACGGTGAACTAAGTTGAGAATTTATCTAATTGACCTTGAACTCAGCGAACTATAGCACCAATTAACGGAAAAGTAAACTAGTTGATCTTGAAAATTGGAACTTAATCACCAAATTATTCCAATAGACCCTGAAAACACCAAATTAAGCTGAAGATAAACCAAGTATTATTTTAATGACATCAATAGCTGTGCAATTGTGTGGGTGGGGTTAATTGACCATGAAAACACGACTTAAACAGCAAGTTTTATCAAGAATTATTATTTAACTGTAAATTAATTTAATCCGTTTTAAAAACAAGGAATTAAACCGGAAATAATTCCTAAGTTAATTTAATTGATCTTAAGAACCGTGACTTAAACCTCGAATTAATTTAGCTACACTTCGAGTTATTTAATCAAACGAATTGTTTAATTTGCCTCAACAAGTAATAATTAAACCGAGAATAAACCGAAAATGAACTTAATTGGGCTTGAAAATAGTGAACTAAACCACGAGTTAATTAGCTGTAAAGCCGAAAAATCTGGTAATCAAAGCCACAAGCGGAACAGAAAGTAAACAAGAAATTATTTTAATCGCTTAGAAAACCATTAATCATTCATCGAATTAATTTAAATGACTTTAAAAAGGCGAATTAAATCTAAGATATATCAAGAATATATTTAATTGGCCTTGAAACCCGTAGACCAAGAATTAATTTAGTTCGTCTAAAATACTGCTACTAAAACCGGAGATAAACCGCGAATTAACTTAATTGACTTTGAAAACCACGAATACATTTGATCGCTCTGTGAATTACTTTAATTGACCATGAAAACCGACAACTAAACCGAAAATAAGATGTTTCCCAAACGACTTATTTTTATTTACATAACATTTAAGAGAGGGTAATTGCCAAATTATTTAATCAACATTAATCATTAGAGTTGAAATAAAATACGAAATGATATCCAAAGCTGTTTCTGTTACCACATTTGCATTTTAATAAAACTGAATGTAACATTTTCCCCGAGTAACCTTATTATGACGAGACCCTACTACGATGCACTGCTTTCCTTAGTTGAAATGAAATAAATCTCTTCAAATCGGCACAATCTAATTTCAAATAAAACCTTAATTGAGACACACTGCGTACACGTTCAACCCAATCTTTTACAGTGACGTATAAATTAATCTTGTTTTAATTTGTATATTGCGGTCGTAAAAGCATTGGATACGTATAATTGTAGTAGAAAAGAAATTGGCCACATTTGTTAAACCGCTGCTTTTAGCTTTTAAGAACAGCATAAATCTAATACGAAGTAAATTTTTATCCTTAATGAACGTAATTACTGTTTATGTCTACGCATTTGAGAACAAAAAAGGAAAAAAAGCAAATGTTTGTCTACACTCAAAGGAATCGAACGATTTTCGTAATCTTCCATAAAGGAGATTTTGAATTACTTCATATTGCTTGTCAGTATCATGCTGTGAGTTGGTATTATGTTTACTTACATTCTAGATAAGGCGTCTACCGTGAAACTTCGATATTTCTGCTTAAATTCCAATTACGAGAAGGGCTGGTAGAGAGATGAGGATGAAAACGTCTTCTCAGTTCAATCACGTTTCTATTATACTCAAGCCTAAACAGACATACAATAACTTTTCTCAAATTCAATCAAAAAATACGGGCGAACTACATATCTCTCTCTCTCTGAGTCAAGTAATTTTTATTACAATTGTTTATAACATATACCATTGTATAGTCAATGCAAAGCTCGCTCAATATTTGGTTTCTGTTGAAATATTGCCACGGGTCTGTTTCATTATAAGGGATTTAATTTTCTTCTGAATAGAAGTGAAATTTAATATGCAATTGGAGAGTATCATGTACTCATTTAGGGTTTGTACATTTGTGTAATGTATACTTTTTAGATATTATATTTCAGTTACTTCATCGTGATACCCTCTGAAGTTGTTTCTTCTAACGGTGGCTAGACCGAAATAGAAATAAGTGATTTATTTCTATACTCATGCGTATAAAATCTTTTTTTTGTTAATAGCATAGCACGTAGTGCTGATATGTATTAATCTGCTATACCTACATTTTGACTAGCTCAAGTCGTTGAGGGGAGGGTGGTTTACTGTTTGTTGCTAACTAAAAATGACCACTGGCTAAATAATATGATAATTCAAAACATAAATAACCTATTACAATATCAATAAAAATCCTTTTGGCGCCTGTAAGTACGTGGGTCGGACTACTAATAGTCGATAAGGACTTAGTGAGGCTGGTACATTGGCTATTTGCCATAATACAACTAATATATAAATACATACGTTTCAACAATTAAGACACTTGGTACAACAGAAGAAAAAATTTACATAAAATATGTATTCCGGAAAATAAACCGTAAGTAAATTCACACGTGTCTTTTGGGTGTGAGTACTTATACAAACTGTTATTATTATAAGTTTTTGTTATGAACGAATAAGTTCAAAGATAAATATGTAATTAAAAATTATTATTAATTTTATTAAATACATAAATAAAAAGCTTACCTCGAGTAGGATTTGAACCTACGACCTGTACTTTGCTAGAGTACCGCGCTACCAACTGCGCCACCAAGGTTCAAGCCCCAATCGATGTAAATTTTGTCTTTATGTATGTAGAACTGATGTAAATTCTAAATATGAGATTACAATAAATTACTTATATTTTTTATACAAACTGTGTTTAACCCTTATGTGCACAGTAAGGTACCCGGGTACCTTTTGCATTTTCAAGTCCTATTTTTTATAACTTTTCTTCGAGCTACGTTCTTTAAACTTCTGTTTAGCCTAAATGAATGTTGATTACATAGTGACACAATCATACTGTATTGTGCCCTTATCGTTGATATATGTTATTGCGCGCCTTCTGGTTTGGTAACCCAACGCGGTTTTATTTTGCCTCGGCTTTGCTCAATCGTGTTTATAATTTATTATAAACGGGGTGTGGTTCGTACTATTTGGTAGGCTTAACACTGTCACCTTAAATAAATATCTTAAAGCGTTTTAAAACGTATATTAAATAAATTTAACATATAAACATATTAATAAATAATAAAACAAATGTATTTTCTCTTTGTGTTTGACGGCTCCTGACTCGTTCTCCTGGGGGCGGCTTCCTACGTGCGTAACCGTTTCTGTAAATAGAGATATGTGTATTATCTTAATCTACTCCTTACGTAGCAGGCAATATTCATATTACGGTCCTGTATTTACAGAAGCGGGTGTGGTAGTCTCGATACCGTTTTGGTCGGAGGCGCCAGCGCAATGTACTCGAATCGTTTTGGGGACGGAGAAAATCAATATCGTGCTTATCCTTCAGTAACTCTGGAGCGCTGAAGTGAGTATGTCGTACTCCCAGGAAGCAATACACGCGAAATACTCGTATGCAAATGCACGATCTCGGGACTGTCTTTCTTTAATTAGAACCGGTTTGATTATGCGTTTAGATTATTTATCTAACGGAATTAATTACGGACTTCGATACTAAATTTAATTATATACAATTTATCAAGGGAACAAAATACTTGATATTAAAACTACACTAAAATGAATTTACTTTCACTAAGGTAACTAGTAAGATACACCAGGTCGTATTTATATGATTAACTATCGGTAAATATTGGATAATTTACGTACTATCTAAGGTTTTAACTTTCCGACGTATCTTCCTAATTTATTTATAAACGATATCACACTAGGTGTTTCGCGATGGTTATGTTGACTACAAATTTATGCAACAGGTCTCGTGTGTACTCTCCTGCGATCAAAGACACCGTGTGTGGTTATTGTGTTTATCTGTATGTATTGTATGTAGGTGTTTAAGCGAGGTCTTAGTGATAACCAGGAGACGGAAGGCAATGGCCTGTCTAACCTAGTGAACTAAGTAAAAAAAAGGTCGTAGGTCTTTACAGCCCTGTAACTAACCTTCACCCTCAAGTGTTTGCGAGCGACGTGGGGGTTACCCCTTCGTGGCACTCTTGGTGTTAGTGTACTGTGTGTTTGCGAGTGACGTCGGGATCTACCCTGCGTGGCACTCTTGGCGTTAGTGTAAAGTTATAACTCCTGGAGACTCAGCCCGGCGTTATTTACGTGTGATAGTGTGTTACTGGGTATAGTTAGATTGTATAATTAAACAACTTACGTGTCTTTTGATTGCAGTACAAACGTTAGGTCGCCCGGCGCGAAGTGGTGCGCGTTATCACACGGTCGCGATGGACTCCTCGGTCGCAATCAACAGGTCGGTGCTTACACGAAGCAATGGGTGCGGCGGCTACTGGTTTCTGGAACGGCGTGGCGGTCTCGGTCACGATCGGGCAGGTGTGATAGATGATGAACGGAGAGATCTCCTCAGAGGTCTTCTGATAGATTTTCTGATAGAACGATTTTCTGATCGAACGATTTTCTGATAGAACCCCTTTTTTGAGAGTAGCGCGTCGCGGGGTTATAAAGGTGCATCGGTGGGCGGCTTCGCGGCTACCGTGCGGGGGATGCCGTTATTTGATTGGTTTGAATTTGTTCTAACGTGCAATAACTTACTGGTTTTTAGAAATACACGTCAGCGGTGATTAATGAATTATTTGTGGTGTAATATCGCGTAAACTTTTGATATTTGAGATTTAGGATGGTCCGCGAATAATTTATTCTAAAAAGCATACGTAAAGGACGCTGATTCTTTACAATACAATTCAATAAAAAATTGAGTTTTTGCATAAAATAAAAGTTTACACCTAAACGTACAGTCTAGGTACCGTGATGCGTATAAACATTTTCTATAGGTTTAGCCTATTTTTATGCACGTATTATCAGCGGTATTATCTGTAAATATGGTAACTGGTAGCAAAACAAGAAAAAAGTAATATAAAAAAATCAATTGCTCTAAAAAAATAGTGTGTTACATATAAGGACGATTTACAAATTACAATGACAACATTTTGTTATTGTTACACAATGTTCGTTTACATATTTCGCAACATTTTTGGGTATTCCTGTGAAATGACGATGTTGATCTACAAACAAAACAGTTGCGTCCAGAAGCATTCTATGGTGGTGGCTCTGACAAGGACTGTGGAGAAAGCATAGCAGGATGGCCTAGTATAGCCTC
Source organism: Vesta saturnalis (assembly GCA_036346205.1). NCBI lineage: Eukaryota > Metazoa > Arthropoda > Insecta > Coleoptera > Lampyridae > Vesta > Vesta saturnalis. Next base: position 10,367,658 of record JARFJB010000218.1, on the reverse strand, counting down.
TATTCCAGATTTAGTAGCAAAATGTTTCAAAAACTTGCTCGTTTTTTACCGCGTTTCAATTTCAAACATGGATAATTGTTTTCCCAGATCCCCAAGAAAAACTCGCCGGCTGTGCGATAACTAGCGTGTTGTAGGGTTGTTTTCGAAATAAATTATATAAGCTGCTAGGGCAGCTACGTCTAACATATCGAAAAACATTGCTTGTGGCCAACGAAGCGTCTTTCTTTTTGTTGAATAATGAGCAACCAATTTGTCCATATTGCCAACACCTCATTTAGTTGCATTGTAATACGTAATAACTTCCGGTTTTTGTTGAGGTCCGGTGAAGTTTAAATTGTTGATAGTAAAGTAACAATGCGTTCCTTCTTTGGGACATAGAAGCACATGATAATCTTCGCTGAATCCGAATATAGACGACTCTCCTCTTTATCTTTATTCTTCTTCATCTCCTGTAGGATGTAGCGCTTATTTTGTTCCAAAAATTGAAAGGGCCCAACTGAGCAATGGACGAGCCAATCGTAACGTCGTGTAAAAGTTGTCCATGGTGACATTTCTTCCAGATCCTTTGAACTGGTAGCATATGTCCCTTACAACTCGCTGTCCCTGATCCTTTTCTAGACCGTTTGGTCCTTTTCCAGTATATATTTGTCCAGTAATTAGTTACGATAACAAACCCTCCAAACTTTTATGCCGTACTTCGCAGGTTTGGACGGAATGTACTGAGTAAACATTGCCCTGTCTCTGAAAGGGAAAAGTTGCTCATCTACCGTCACACAATCGGTTGGCATATATTTGGATGATAGATTAGCGTTTAACATCAACCATAGCAGCTGCCTAGTCTCTTTTTACTCTCTCACTTCTAGTGTTCCCATTATCAAAGCGAATCTAGTGGAATATCTCCCAAAATTGGTTGATTCCCATTGTAACTCGATACAAAGGGTACGAATCTGTCTTCCATAACACTTTTAGATTCTGATTATTGGAATGATGTAATCCCATCGTTATCAGGATACCAATATACACATAAATTTTTGTGTATTCAAATGTCTCCAGGTTTTCTTGAATTCTCTGCATTCCATTTCTAGTAGGCACGAACAGCTTTTCTGTTGGTTTCCGGCACAATAATGTTTACCATTTCTTGAACGTATCAACAACTGATAAACCTTTGGTTGATGCCACGGGACCAGATCTTTGTTTCTGAGTACGGGTAACAGCAGCTGGCGTTTTTGTCCATTTAATGCCATCTTTAGCTAACAAATACGATGCGGGAACATTTTCATCACTAACAGCAGCGTTACCCTCATCAGCTTCCTCTTCCCCTTTCGAAGAATTTTCCTCTAATTCTATTTCATCATATACGTAAGCAGCGGTAGTTTGTTGTGGTGGAATCCAATCGTCGGTAAAGTTCTCATTTACATGTTGGTCATCACTACCACTCAACTCGTCTTCATGTAGGGTTAATAAATATGCCTGTTGTTATCCATAGGTAAGTCTGAATAGAGAAAACAAAGCAACTCTTAGTACACTACTTATTACATCAGTAAATGACGTCAAACGTACCTGTTATATTTTACCGCTGATAATTCCTTTATTTCAAAATATCAACATTGATACCTCACTAAATAAAATATTCACTTAAACAGTTAAAACTAGAGAATATAATTGATTTTAAACGATTTGTGGCTTTCCTTATAAATACCACAAAACTGTCATTAACGGTAATGAGCTCTATTTTCACTTTGACAAAATACCCATTAGCCCAAAAGGTAATGACAAATTGCTTATGGGATATAATTAGATACTTAAACTTTTACAACACTCATTATTCTAGAAGGTATGCTAATCTAATCATCAGAAATCATAGTTAGGTACTTAAACTTTTACACAATTCTTTATTCAGAACTTAGAAAGTAGGTAAATCATTAGCGATAATTTGCAGAAAAAATTCCTACAATTAGCGGCATTGTAGGCATTCTTCATGAAAATGGGTAATTACATGGCCTAATACCTATTTAGGAATGTATTTTATAAAATCAGTTAGAGTAAATATGTATTCGAAAGGGTGATTCAAAAAGCGTGCCGGTTTTGAATCGCTCGCCATTTTATTGTTTGTTGCTTAGCAACATAGTTGTTTATAAAGTTGACATCTGCTAATATTCCAATTTCATTCTGTGTGTCAAAATGGAACGCTTTTCTACTGAACAACGAGTGTTAATCGTGAAAACGGTTTATCAAAACTGAGAAAGTTTTGCTGAAACTGTCCGACGACTTCGTGCGATTTTCGGGCGTAATGAAGCTCCGAATGAATCAACAGTGCGCAGACTTATGACAAAGTTTATTGAAACAGGATCAACACTCTAACATTAAAAATTCTGGTCGTCCTAGATCTGGCCGGTCTGTTGAAAACATTGCTGTAAGAAATTCCCGGATCTGCTCATCTCACTTCGTGGTGACCAGCAATAGCCACCAAGGTCGTGTGATTTAACCCCATGCGATTTTTTTCTTTGGGGTTATGTCAAATCATTGGTTTATGTTAATAAACCCCGAGACATCCGCGAGTTAAAGGAAGAAATTCGACTAGTTATCAACGAAATCGACGTGCAAGTTTGTGAAGCTGTAATCAACAATTTCAGGAAGAGAGTTTTGGCATACGAGTAAAGTAGAGGGGGACATATGCCCGATGTGATTTTCCATTCCTAAATTGGGAAGGTTTGATTAACAGCTTTATGTCTTTTGTAAATGATTTTTTTAAAATAAAATTTGTTTTTTGTTATAATTAAAACCGGCGCGCTTTTTAAACCACCCTTTATAGGCATCTATAAACACAACTTTGCAAAAAATCAAGCAAATACTGCTTTTCTCATTTAAAACCTATGTGGATATCCGGGTACCCTTACTGTGCACAATAAGTGTAAAAGTCGACTGTGCACACGACGGTTAATCTAATTTAAGTATAGTCTTGATGTGTGTCTTTATTTGCGGTATGCAAATTTCTAATCCTAGGTAGTTTCCCAAAAGTTACAGGGTTTGTCAATCGAGCTTGCAAATGATATGGTATGGAAAGGTTTTAGCGCTTTTTCTACAATATGGTGTCAGATCTGAAGTTATTTCTAATTTTAGAGCTAGGTCAGAGATATCTCATTTGTCATTTTCAGGTCACTAATAATCTTACTCTGCTTCGCGTTACTTCAATTGAAGTTCGCTGACATCTATTTTCTCTGCTTTCGCCGCTGTACTATCTTTTTCCCGTCTCGGTGCTTTTTTATCGATTCCACTCTGTTGAGTGTTGTTGGTTGACGGTTTTTGTTTAACACCAATTTCCGTGTATTAGGCAGCCTGTGTCGTCTGGGTATTAAGGCGGTTTTGGCATCTTGGGATTTCTACGGTTTCTCTAATTATTCGCTTGGTTGGATGAAATAAAAAAGAAACGTACCCTTATCGCACATAAGGCGAACAAAAGACCGGATTAAAAAACTTTAAACCGAAAAAACGAAATCAACCTAAAAGTTTAAGGGATATACGAAATTCCATGTGGAGATTGTGACCGAACGTACATAGGTCAAAGAGACAGACAAATCACTGCTGGGCTAGAAGAACATCAAGTAGTAGTAAGGAAAAACCTAATATCAACTTCGATAAAACCTTCTGGATAGTATCAGCAGCACATCTAACTAAGAGAACAGCAAGAGAAGCTGTAGATATCGAAAATCGCCCAAACAGCCTTAATACCCAACACGACGCCCAATACATGAAAATTTGCGTTAAACAACAACCGTCAACCAGCAATACAGAACAGACCTCTTAAGGAGTCCATTCAAAAACTAGCAAAACGAAAAAAGAAAATAAGACAGCGAAAGTAGAGAAATAGTGCATAAACGCTCTGTAAAGTCCTAATTATTATTAAGATAGATACATTAATTACGTTTCTCTTGAATTCTAACTGTTTTTGCGGTTATTTCTCTGTTGGGTTTGAGATTTGCACGAGCGTCGTATTTATTTCTTCCGGATCTATGATCTCGTGTGTTGCTATATAAGAACTTTTGTTGATTCGGCCACGTTTCTGGAAACACTCGTTTGTCGTGTTGTCATTAATAATCTTCTTCTACTTCGCGTTATTTGAAATAAATTGATGTCTACTGTGCGTTCCTTGTTAGTGTACCTCGCTGATTTTCATTTTCTCTACTTTCTCTGCATTACTTTCTCTTTTCCATTTTGACTATTGTTGTTGGTTGATGATTTTTGTTTAATGCCAGCTTCCATGTACAGGCAGCCTCTGCATGTCGTCTCAGATATTAAGCCTGTTTGGGCGTTTTTCGATTTTTATAGCTTCTCTAATTATTCTCTTGGTTAGATGTTTTTCTATTCTGTGATATTGTGTGATGTCGATTAAACATATTGTGTTAAAGATGAGGTTGTGAGGTTTCTCTTTACTTACTTTTTCCAAAACGGATTCACTGAAAAACATATCCAAAAGGGGGACCAATCGAAAAATAAAAAGCGAGATGGAAAAGAGCAGGAACAAAGAAACAAAGTGCTCTTACCGTACATAAAAGGAAGAACGTACCGGATTAGCAGAATTCCAAAAAGCATCAAAAGGACATTTGAGACGCATGAAAGATGGTCACCATATTTCCTAATCGGAAACCAAAATGAAGCTAGATCAAGTGATACACGAGATTCCATGTGAAGACTGTGACCGAACGTACGCAGGTCAAAGAAACAGACGGATCAGTGATAGGTTGGAAGTACATTGGTTAGCAGTAAGGAAAAACGTCACAACTTCATCTTTAACACAACATGTTCAATCGAAATCACATAATATGAACTTTGATAAGACCAGTAGGATAGCATCAGCATAACATCTAACCAGCAGAATAAATAAGAGAAGCTGTATAAATCGAAAAACACCCAAAAAACTTTGATACCCGAGACGACGCACAGAGACTGCCTAATACATGGAAGTTGACATTAAACAAAAAGCCTCAACCAACAACACGCAATAGACCTCTTATGAAATCCACAGAAAAGCCACAGAAACGGAAATAAGAAAGTAAGACAGATAAAGTAGAAAAACTGAATTCAAATAATGCGAAGTAGAACAAGATTATTAGTTACCTGAAGATAGCAAATAAGAGTTTTCCGGAACGTTGCCGAATCAACGGAGGTTCCTACAAGAATTTTATCAACAAACGAGATCATAGACTCGGAACGAAATGGAGATACATGTTACGTTGCTTGAAATAACATTTAAACTAGTTAGAATTCGAGACTAATGTAATAATTGGATTTCTTACCAATAATTAAGAATAATTAAGATAGTTTCGGTTATCCTACTCTTAAACAACGTAATTGATATTATAGTGTATGAAAAATGTAGCGACGCTGTTATTGTTTAGCAACATAATTTATCAAAAATAATGGTACCAAAAAGTAAGTAAGTACTTTATTGGTCCACTACATCAGATACAGGTATAAGACAGGTCATATTTTCAGTTTGCAATCATTGTTACGAATATTTATAACACGAACATATACAAGGCCGCATGTTAAAACTAAAAAATTGTAAAACAAAAATTGCACGCAAATAATTACAGGTTAAAAATTATATTCTAGAATTTATGAAATTTTCACTAATGATCATTGTTTAACAACTACATAATAAAATTGAAAACAATGTGATTTAAAAGTTAAACATTGCAACCGGACTTTGAACATTAGGAAAGAAAAGTGTTAAGCGTTACACGTTAAAAATTCTTCGATAGAATAGAAAAAGTGATGTATTAGGAATATTTTAACATTTCTCTTAAAACTATTTAAATTATCACAGGCTTTAAAGTTTTGTGGCAATATATTATAAATAACCGTACCAATATACCAAGGCCTTGACTTAAATAATTACATACGATGCGTTTTTATCACCAATGAGTTTTGCTTGTGACGAGTGCCATAACTGTGATATTTATTTAAGACACCAAAATTATTAATATTATGCTTAACAAATAAGAGCGTTTCTAGAATATATATATATATATATATATATATATATATATATATATATATATATATATATATATATATATATATATATATATATTTATACAGGGTGACAAACTCGATGGCCAAAACGAAAACAGCTGATTCCTCTGGCCAAAAGGAACAAAAAATTGTTAATATAGGGTGTGTCTATTGTTGATGGTTTGCAAGATGTTAACTTTTTTTTAATTTTTTCTATTTCGTGGACTTATTTTTTAAATCACGCTGTATCTTCCAAACTAGAAGAGTTACAAGAAAACACATTAGGAGAAATTTGTAGCAGATGAAATTGCCTTAAAGAATATTGAGTTCATTCGAGACAAACTCATCATTCAACATTTTTAATGACATAATGAATTCAGAAATGATTTTTTTTCAAATCCCAAAACAAATTTCCAAGAGGCATATTTTTCCAATAGAGATGGATTTGATACATGGCCGATAAAGGAAAAACCTCCTTTTTTCAAAAGCTTCACAACGATATGAAAAAAACTTATGGTTGACGTACTAATTACTGAATTGTTACAGGAATACACCTCAGGAAAAATTTTTAGAGCATAAAATTACCTTCAAAAATATGGTAGAGTACATGAGAATTGACGATTTGTCCCTCACTTTTCAATCAATCTGTACATTTACGGCAAGAAATACGTCTCCTTTACTGATATCTTTTCATCACCGTAGCAACGACTTGACATTAGTAAGTTAGTTGTCAAGATTTGTTTGCTATTACAGTTTTGCTGATTTCAATACGAGTTCTTTCTGTTGTAGTGATATTGTAATTTAGTTTTTGAGTCGTTCTTGTTCTTGTTATTATTATTGTTCTTGTTCGTGTTCGTGTTTTCCTTCCTGAGTCATGTTTTCAAATGAAGAATATGCCGATATTCATTATTATTATGGTGTTGCCCAAGGAAATGCGAGTGAGGCTGCTAGACTGTATGCAGCTGCTTTCCCAAGAAGAATTCATTCAGAAAGGAGAGTTTTCTCTAGAGTACACACTGCTCTAAGAGAGAGAGGATCTTTTAGGATCCTAAGAGATCAAGAGGAATTTCATAATGTTGAGAGGGTTGACGACGTAATCCAGCATTTCGAAGCAAATCCTGAGACTAGCTTGCGGCAGTCATCCAATGTATTGCAGATGCCACGAGAAACAATACGGAGAACTCTTAAGGCTGACGGAAGACGTGCGTATCACGTGACGGGAGTTCAAGAACTTTTAGATGGAGATCTATGTCGGCGGATTGAGTTTTGCCAATGGTATCTCAATTCAGTTAGGAATGATCGAGATTTCCAAAAAGCAATCTTTTGGACGGATGAGGCCACCTTTACAAGGTCAGGCATCTTCAATATCCATAACACGCACGTCTGGGCACATGAGAACCCACATACTATGAGACCAAATAGCTTTCAACACCAGTTCAAAGTTAATCTTTGGGTTGGTTTACTCAACAATCAACTTATTGGTCCATATATTATGCCAGATATAGTCAATTCAGTGAATTTTTTGAATCCCCTTCAAGAAAACCTCCCTGAATTGATGAAGGAGATTTCATTGGCAACAAGAGCAGATATGTGGGTTCAACTTGATGGTTGTCCTGCCCACTACGGAAGAGGTGTGAGAGATTGGCTAAACGAACATTATCCCCAACGTTGGATTGGAAGAGGTGGTACAGTGGCGTGGCCTCCAAGATCTCCAGATCTCACCCCTCTTTCTGGATGAATTCTTCTTGGGAAGGCAGCTGCATACAGTCTAGCAGCCTCACTCGCATTCCCTTGGGCAACACCATAATAATAATGAATATCGGCATATTCTTCATTTGAAAACATGACTTAGGAAGGAAAACACGAACACGAACAAGAACAATAATAATAACAAGAACAAGAACGACTCAAAAACTAAATTACAATATCACTACAACAGAAAGAACTCGTTTTGAAATCAGCAAAACTGTAATAGCAAACAAATTTTGACAACTAACTTACTAATGTCAAGTCGTTGCTACGGTGATGAAAAGATATCAGTAAAGGAGACGTATTTCTTGCCGTAAATGTACAGATTGTTGAAAAGTGAGGGACAAATCGTCAATTCTCATCTACTCTACCATATTTGTGAAGTTAATTTTATGCTCTAAAAGTTTTTCCTAAGGTGTATTCCTGTAACAATTCAGTAATTAGTACGTCAACCATAAGTTTTTTTTATATCGTTGTGAAGCTTATGAAAAAAGGAAGTTTTTCCTTTATCGGCCATGTATCAAATCCATCTCTATTGGAAAAATATTCCTCTTGGAAATTTGCCTTGGGATTTGAAAAAAAATCATTTCTGAATTCATTATGTCATTAAAAATGTTGAATGATGAGTTTGTCTGGAATAAATTCAATATTCTTTAAGGCAATTTCATCTTCTACAAATTTCTCCTAATGTGTTTTCTTGTAACTCTTCTAGTTTGGAAGATACAGCGTGATTTAAAAATAAGTCCACGAAATAGAAAAATTAAAAAAGTTAACATCTTGGAAACCATCAACAATAGACACACCCTGTATTAACAATTTTTGTTCCTTTTGGCCAGAGGAATCAGCTGTTTTCGTTTTGGCCATCGAGTTTAGGTCACCCTGATATATATATATATATATATATATATATATATATATATATACTAGTTTGTTGAGGAGGCAGTCAATTTATGTAGGTTTAATTAGGCCAGGGTTAAGCAGACTCTTTGATATGTGTCGAGCTTTCGAGAAGGTTTATTCTCATTTTCAAGACAAATGACTTTGAATGACGTCGCGTTTGCGAATAGAGAACCGTTAATTGCTAGAGGCAATGTTTTTCGTGAAGTATATGATGACATTAAGAGAAGATTGAATGCAGCGTATATTAGAAGCAAGAAGAATTACGACTTACGAAGAAGATTAGCTACTTTTCAAGTAGGAGATACTGTGTGGCGGAAGAATTATGTTTTATCGGACGCGTCGCGTTATTTTGCCGCGAAATTAGCACCTAAATTTATTGGACCGTTTTATATAAAGAAAAAAGTTTCGTATCAGACGTATGAGTTATCGGACGCCTCGGGCGACTCTAGAGGCATATGGCATGCTAAAGATTTAAAGTTTAGACCGTCAGACGATTAAGTTAGTTAAGATTTTAGGATGTATATATAGTAGGTTAGGCTATTGAATGAATTGATCGAATTTTTGATTGTTATGGTTATTTTTACCGTCAGATTGCTATTGGTAGGTTGGTCGGAAAAACTATTGGGCGTGTAGAATTGACTATTTCTATTTTCTTTTGTATCAGAATTTGTCTGTTTTGTTTGTGTCCTTGGGGCACACTTGGCTGTGTAGGGACGGCCTTAGAATTTTCCTACAGCAGAGGCCAACTGCTTGTCGTAAGAGGCGACTAATCAAAGGGGTGTGTCGAGCTAGGGTGAGACTTTGGTCTTGACGGGGGAGTTGAGTCCCATGTTGAAGGTTTTGGGTATTTTGGTTTTAGACCACTTTACGGTATAGCCGTCGTATATAGTTAGGATTATTTAGATTAGGGTGTTTTGTTTTTAGAAAGTCTGATGGGTCTACTGTAGATATATCGATTTGTGACGTGTTCTTTTGAACTTTACCGGCTTTGACGTTTGTTTTTTTTGGGTGAGTGTGTTTTTTTATTGAGTGTATGATGTCGACACCAGGAGGCAGGTGCTGGGTTGGGAAGCAGTCACGTGGGACACGGCTGTGGAACTCCCAGCATTGACGGGTTTAGTCCCATTGCGTTGGAGTGAGAGTGACGTAGATGGTAGTCGGTGAGGCTGACCCCTCATCGGCTGCGGAGCAGATTGCTCGTATTTTTGATGTTTACCTCGCTTTGGCGGTGGCTTTTCGGATTTTTCGGCTACGCCGGTCCCCATGGTTTTGGACCGCTTTTCGGCCAGGCCATGTTTAGGGTGTGGTTTCTGCCCACCCTATTTTAGGTTCGGGGCCCTATAGTCTCCGGCTGAGTTGTGGTGGCGGTGCTGCAGCTCAGTGTTGTTTTGTGTGATCTTTGTCTTGGTGATGGGGAGCGGAGCGGATCCACTCTCCACCACACACCGTTAGTTGGGTTGTGACTTCACGAGCGGACCTCGGTGAAGTGTTCTAGTTTTTGACTTTGTGTAGGTCTCTTAGGACCAGTATTTTTGAGTTTTTCTGGAAGAAAATCTCCTTGTGAAGGAGGTGTCAGGTTGCGATGACGCACCCTGTATATAGGATGTTGTAATGACGTGTATTACGTGTTCTGAGCACGAGTGTATTGAGTTTGAACGAAAAAAAAATTTTTTTGTGTGTATATAATGTGTGTGGGTGTATGATACGCCACTGGAATTTTAGGAAAGATATTATTTAGTATGTAGATACGTGTATTTGAATGCTATAAAGACTTTAGTGTTGGAATAATTAGATTTTGATGAATGTAAATGTGAAGAGAAATTTGTCCATGGGACGATAATGCTTTCCACTGGATTGCTTCTGTTTTGCTGATAAAGAAAGGAATGTTGTTGGAAGATAAGATGGGTAATCTTGATTAGAAAATGTGAAGAATAAGTGTAGAATGTTTTAGAAAATATGTAGAGAAAGATTGGGTATGTTTAAGTGATAATTTCAGAAAGTTTTGTAATGTTGTGCAATTGTGTTGAAAATAAATGTGTGTATATGGAATTTGGGACATTAGACTGTACTGATTTTTGCAAATGTTGCGGAATCAGATCGAGCGCAAGTTGGAGATAAGTGTTAAAAGTTGTGTAATGGTCCAGAGGGGCCACTGAATGAATGTAATGACGGAAGATGATTTCTTCGTGAAGTAATTGTGAAATTTGTAAGTGAAAACAAATATGGCGATGTATTGTAATTACACGCGTGCTTGTATAGAGGGAAGCAGTTATCAGAACGATAACATTTTGAGTGAATATTATTGGAGAATATAACGCGGAAGGAAGACATGTTTAAAGATGGATGACTGAAGTGATAAATAGGGAAGTCAGAGATTGACGAGGGTCAGTTAGTTAGTTGAAGTTAGAGGTAGGAAGTTAAGCTTTCGGTTTTGGCTGTTGGCGGAAGGCGCGTGCGAGTTAGTGTGGGATAGACTGTGACGAAGTGGGAGTATGTTTGTGAAATTTTAATGAAGCAGTAATTGTTTAATTAACTGCGTTACCCGAACCGGGGATAAATTGAAAAGACATTCATAAACAATACCATAATTAAATTTGACGTTGAAGATAACAATTAGTTTGTTTATTTTCAAGAAAATAATAGTGCGAAAGCAGATTTAAATAAAGTTAACAGTTGTTACGTAATAGTAGTATCAAGTTTAGCGGCGCGCTTGTAACGAGATTCAGCTACAAGTATTTGAGATCACCTGTTAAGTAAACGAAGCGTTCGTTGTATTATAAACCAATGTTTAAGTAACGTTATATGACATTGAAAGTTTTATTTGTATAAGGGACTAAATTTGTGAAAAGGTTGCAAGAAATTTTAATAGGCAACTAAAGGTGTACCGTTATTATATGTGTTTGGGTAGTAATAACCTCGCTAGTGAACCAATAGCGAGTGCATAAAAAGGAATAAGTTTTGTGAAGCCTTGTGTAATGTGCTTCAGGCGATTTTAAGGAATTACCAATGGACTACACATAATTAATTTACGGAAGAAAGAAGAAAGAAAAGCTAAGGATTTATGGACAAATTTTTAAGTAAGAGTTAGATTTAGGATTATGAAAAACTCATTTAAGCACGTTTATCTTTTGGTAGATTTATTTGTGTATTGTTGGTTAAGTATTAATTTAGTTCCGAAAGATAATCGTTCTTGAGTAATATTGTATCGTATTGTTTTTTTTTGTTAGTAGTAAGGATTTTTGCAGTAAGGCAAATTGGTATTTTTGGTGGTTTAAGATTTCCACCGAGCGAGTGTAATATATGTAAATATTTGTGGTTGATTATTTTATGCAGTACAATATATATTTATCGTTAAATGTTTTATTCTGTTGTTTGTTTAACCAGGTGGTTTACAAAATTGTTATATCAGTTTCATTAGAGCAATGCAATATTAATAGATCAGCTGTTAGTTTAAAAACGTCATTAAGTATAATAAAAGTTTGAGTTTTGAAACCGTAAATGTTTACGAATGTCAAATATTATAAGAAGTAAAGTAAATTTAAAAGATAGCGTTCATTGAATGAATTTGAGTGATAAATTTTATTTAGAAGTTTTCAAAATTAATTATCGAATATTGAATGACAAGATATTTTATTCATTAATAAACAGGAACTTAACGTTATATGTGTATACGAGGGATACGCAGAAAATATTCAGTTACCGTATTATAACTTTTGTTTTGGATATTTTAGTTTACGAGGTGTGTTCAAAAAGTTGTTAATGACATGGGTAGCACGAAATTGATTTGAGTTGAATCGTTTTGGACGAGTGTTTGTTTTATAACCTTCGTATATGAGTTTACCGAGTAAGCACAATCCTACTTTCCACAATCAAGTAGGGTTAATTAACATCCAGCTTAAGACAATTATTTTAGCGAAGTATCGATTGTGGTGGCGCCTAGAGACATATTTTCCCGAATTGAGCTATTTGAGTATAAGTGTAAGGTGTTTGAGCTTATTGAACATTCATTTTACTTATTATTTCGACCACGCCCATCTCCCTGTTAGCTGGCTTGGCAACCCGCTTACCTTAGTAAGCCTACACGACGCCTAGTGCGGTTTGGACGTGTAACAATGCTTCGCCGCATTCGCATTGTAGGTTGTATACACAATTAACTTCTGAGCAACCACGAAAGAGTTTTATATATATATATATATATATATATATATATATATATATATATATATATATATATATATATTATGTATAGTTCTAAAAAAAATATATATTGGATTACTCGGTGGCTTAGTGGTAAAGATGTTAGACTAATAAGTGAAAGGTACCAAGTTCGAATCTGAGAGTAGTCAAGTGCTTGGAAAAAAATTATATATAACATATGAATTCGACTCAAGTGCGAAAACAGTCCTTCTCAGGGCTAACCCTGATGAAGGAAGCAGAGTCCGCTTCCGAAATGTCGCGCTCAAAAACCAAAAACTGTGGAAATATTCCGATCAACTCCACTAATAGGAAACCACATTACAGAACACTTATAAGACAGGCCCTTTTATTATGGTTAGCGGAAGTTTAATTAAGAAATAACTTAAAATCTGTACTTACACCTTATGGCGTTAACTTCTTAACCTTTTATTTATGTAGTTATGAAAACAAATTTACTTCAGATACAAAGGATATTTGAAATTACTTTATGCGCAGTTTATTACATTACATTAACAGTACAATTGTTTGTTTTCACTCATGAATAAGTATGATTAAAGTTTAACAGGGAGATTGTTAAAATGGCTATCAATTGTATGCCTAGATTTTTTTTAGAATGTTATTGCAAGTAAATAATGTAATTCTATATTTTGGTTTGATTACGAAATATGAAACGTTTGTAAATTTCATTACGCGGTACGTTCATTTAGTTCCAGCTTACTCGGTCCATGATTAGAGGGTTTTTCTAATAACTGCAACCAGTTAATGTTATTTATATCGGTTGTCTTGAGAACGAAATAAAACTAATCCTTATAAATAAAATAAAAAATGGTGAAAATTTTCCGAGCTACATTACGTTTGCTAAATTTATTGATTTCTGTAGTAAGTTTGCTTTGCCGAAGTAGCCGCTTCTCGTGTTCGTACAGGGTTAAATCAAAAAGATTTAAAAAATTTTAAATTAAACAAAATACTCTACCGTTCAATATATGTATGTGATGGTGTACTATATACATAAACGTATGAAATATTTTCGCACTTTTTAGCCATTACAATTTTGGTGTACAGTATGTATCATAAATCCCGCAACAGTTTGTAGTGCTATCGTACTATTACAACTTTGATATGTATTGTATTTATTATTTACCAAAAATTTCACCATAAACGTTATCATACTAATCTGCAAGGTTGGCGTGTGTCTGTGGTAGTGGACGTATGTGGGTGTGGGTGTGGATATTGTGTGGGTATGGATGTAGCGTAGGTCTGCGGTTGCGTGTGCGTGTGCGTTTGCGCGTGGCGGATTGGTAGACTGATACGTGCGTACGTGCATGCGTGCGTGTGTCCTGTAGACACAGTAATTTAAAAAACACATAAACAAGTTTCCGTGCGTGTTTGCGTGTGTGTCCTGAAGACAAACTAATTTAGAAAATACATAAACAATTTTAATGAAATTTTATATTCATTGTAGTTTTTGGAATATATGGATTCTATCAACTTTTGGTTAAAATGTTTTTACAAATAAGGGTACTTTATAAAAGGCACTAACACATATTTTATAAATATCTCTTAAACTATTAACGCTAATGCAAAATCGAGGAATCCTTTATTAAACACTCCAAACACTAAGCTTTACAGCAAAGTGTATACACACATTACTTAAAGGAAGTAAATGTTTTAATGTAAAAATAAAACAGTTTTAAAAATTAAAATGATTAACAAGAATCTGATCCCAGTATTAAGTCGCTAATGTAGCCATATTTTACATGTTTGACAAATGATGTAAAATATTTATAAGCACCCTTGAGTTTAATTTTAAAGTCATTTTGACTAAGAATTTTAAACGTAATTCTATTAAAGAATTATTAAATTATGTATTATAAAAAAATGAGAAAATCTTATACAGTAAGTTTATATAATATTTATTCGCATAACCAAAAGCATTTTTTGTACTCTTATTATAGTAAGAAGTTAAGAATACGCAGAAGTAGCTGTTATTCTACTGATCGAGCTTTTTCCTGTGTATTTGCGTATAAAAGGGGTATGAGAAGGTTATGTGGCAGCTACATCAGATATTTTTTAATACACTGTGTGGCAATTTCACAAAGGTAAATTAAGCCAAGATTACTTTAATTTTTAGATTAGGAATAAAACGAGCCTTTTTTTAAATGTCCATTTGCGTTTACGCTTGCGCTTGCGTTTGTGTTTACGTTTAAGTTTACGTTTACGTTTTCGTTTACGTTTACGTTTACGTTTACGTTCACGTTCACGTTCACGTTCACGTTCACGTTCACGTTCACGTTCACGTTCACGTTCACGTTCACGTTCACGTTCACGTTCACGTTCACGTTCACGTTCACGTTCACGTTCACGTTCACGTTCACGTTCACGTTCACGTTCACGTTCACGTTCACGTTCACTTTCACTTTCACGTTTACGTTTACGTTTACGTTTACGTTTACGTTTACGTTTACGTTTACGTTTACGTTTACGTTTACGTTTACGTTTACGTTTACGTTTACGTTTACTTTACGTTTACGTTTACCCTTACGTTTTGACAGCATGATTCAAAATTAGGTAAAGTTCCGCCATGTGTATTAATAGCATATTCAAGTGCAGGAT
Organism: Vesta saturnalis; assembly: GCA_036346205.1. Lineage (NCBI taxonomy): Eukaryota > Metazoa > Arthropoda > Insecta > Coleoptera > Lampyridae > Vesta > Vesta saturnalis. Next base: position 10,352,184 of record JARFJB010000218.1, on the reverse strand, counting down.
GGTGGCAGTCTTCTTTTAATAGTATACAATTACTTTTAGTGACTACAGGTTCAATGTTACTGATTATCAAATCTAAAATCCTATTGTTAATATTTGGTATTTGATAGAACTACACACAATCTTGAATTTTCTGCAGCAAAATCATTTCAGTATAATATATTTGCTTTGCATGTTGCGTACAAATCGTAAAGCTTTACGAACAGCAAAGTAATTTGCGTATTAATTATATAATGAAAACGAGTGGTGTCTAATCCATGAAATTGTAATTTAAATTTGTGGTTATACCTTTGAGATTAATCTTCGATGACTAAGTATGGTAGAAAACTACTATTACATAGGTTGACATTACAACACTATAAAACTATGTTAAATTATTTGAGACAAATGAGACAAATTTTAAGCGTAGCCAAAATTTTCATCTGTTATGTTTCTTTCGAATATTTTTATTGGGAATAAGAAATATGATTACTATTTTTTTTTACAGAACGACGTAGTTGTGTAGTCCAAATTATACACAAATATCAAAATATCAAGTAAAGTGAGTAGAAATTTTCTTGCAACTGAGACTGCCTAAAGCTGGACAAACAACCATTAATTAGACACCCTTCTTCGGGAATTATTTTCATTAACACAATTTTTTTTCTAGAACAGGTATTACGCTTATTCTGCCCTTTTCGTAGGTCACACAGTGTGCATTGAATAGGAACATCAAGCGTTATAACGTTATCTCACACAATTCCGATTACATCAAAATTTTTTGTAACAGATTATAATCATGTTACGGTTACATTTGAACGGGTAAAACCTTCTAAGTTTAAAAATATGACCTGAGGACGTTATAGTCAACCAGGATTATATCTCTTATTTTTGCTTTTACAAACGACTTTAAAGAGATTTATTTATCTAAAACAATTTTGACCGTTATTAAAGGGACTAAAAAGGTTAAAGTAGAATCCCGAATAACTAACGACCTTCCATAATATCATAAGCATCTTACTACACCCTGAATTTTGGTGACTAATTAACTGTACCCTCTTCCACTTTATAATGCAAATGGCATACGTAACAGTTTAGTTATTAAATAACATTTCTCGAGTAAAGGTTTTTAGTTTTAGATATTTGGAATGCAAGATTTGATAAAAAACGAAAATAAACAAAACAGTTTAGATTTATGTGCAGTTTAATGCTTTATTTACAATCCGATCGAAAACTATCATACCTACATTCTTGTCGTCTTCGATAAAAATAGTAAAACGATTTAAGTCTATTTATTTAGTGGAAACAAAGCAATTTGCAAGAAAATCTTTTTACCACCCTCTACATTACATTTTATATGGAGCTTTTCGTTGCACATGACTTATTTTATTTTTCCCACTGCTGTAATTTAGGCAAAAATATGTATAGGAGTATGCATTGCTGAAGAAATTTATTATGTTGATCGTTGTTTTGTGTTACTTCAAGAATAATAAATATACATACATTTCTTGGTCCCATATTGCATTTAATAAGATGTTAACCAGTTTGATTATATTATCTAATAGTAGCTCTTTGTTGCAGATGTGAATGATTTCGCAGATTAAAGGTAAGAAGACTTTTGATTATAGTTTTAATTAGTAATTATTTAGTCCTTTAATTTACACAGTAGAGATCGTTTAGTTACACATGGTGATTGTTTTAAGCTTAATACCGTTGCCACTGTAATGAATATTCAAATTTCGAAAGGCTTGTTAACTTTATAATTGAAGAGAGGAAGGAAAATCCACGTGTTTCAGGGGTTCAGGGGTTGCTTGAGCGCAGCAAGCTCCTTCAGACACAATCATGGATTCCCAATATGTATACATTACGGATGTACGCATGGTGTGATCGGATCGGTGCGGTCAAGATAGGATCAGAAGAAACGGAGTTAGTGTTCTGACGGGGACGGTATTACCCCAGCTTTCACCTAAATAGCCCCACATGGTGTACATATACGCAATGACAACGCCGCTATATGTGTATGAGGAAAACCCCTAAGAAAACCTCATAGAGGGTAGATGGTAACGAGAATGGAACACATTACCTCCCGAATCCTGAGCAGATCGTGTTAACACAAGTCCACTAGCGCGGTATTTTATAATTGAGAGGGCACTATTTTATGGGAGGCCAATCTCCAAAACTATAATAGCTTAGTGGGGTAGCGCGACATGTTCCTTTAAAGCTATTTTAATTTTCTTTTTAACAGTAACAATTTTCCATGCACGCTAGATCGAATTCTAGTCGTTATCATTTTTGATTCGGAAACGTACTGAATTTTCAAAGGCGGCGCTAGGAAATCCTAGTGGACACAAAAGCGAAGAGCCCTTTAGTAGAAATTAGACCAATCAGCTGATTAAAATGGAAGTAGTCTTACCTTATGTGGTCTGAGGAGTGAACGTAGAAATCGCCGGCAAGCTAACGGAGTAAAATTTGTACAATACAATACACAGATAAAATCCAATTGAAAGCAATTAAGGGGGCAGATTAAATAACTGCATAAAGAATAATATTACAGTTTTTAGAAAAATATGCTACATTTTAATGAATGATGTATGAATTTTTGCCATGATTATATACAGAGTGATTAGGAACACTATGTAAATGGCTTTGAGACCGTAACAATGCTAACAATTACACAAGAATTTTTGTCACTCATCGTAATGTTGGTACCTTACATCAGAACCTATATATATATATATATATATATATATATATATATATATATATATATATATATATATATATATATATATATATATGTATTGAGATGATACATTTGTATGATAATAATTGAATATAGAAATAATAAAACATAATAGTAATCGTGAAGGATTTAATTGAGCATAAGTGTAATATAGCAACATTAATGAAATTATTATAATGAATAAACATGTACATATGTAACCATGCATCAGATTCTACGCTACACAAAGTTTCGTTAACAGTAACTTATAAATGAAGGCTGTACAAGAGAATTTTCACATTTCATGTTTTCGATATGCCTCGGAAGACAAAATTCTGTATTTCAGTTAAATATATTCATAGAATTCGTTTATGAATAGAAAATCTTGGCTTAGTGGTATGTTCTGCTACAAACCTAAAAAGGAGAAAGAATTTGTATTAGATAAGATGTGTTTTAGATAGTTTTTATAAAGAAAACTGTGACAACGATAATGTTGCAAAGTAGGTATTGAAATTACAAAAACATAAGTGTGCGTAGTGAACAATTATTGTGAGAAAACCTTACCTTGGGTGGTCTAGTTGACGTTGTATAAGCTGGATTTAAAATTATACGTGAAATAAACGGATGTGAGTACAGAACAGTTCAGAACTTTTCGGACAGCATATGTTGGGAAAGTGTAGCATATGTTTTTGAGGACACAGAATTCTAATATTCTATCCCTAAAAAGTAAAATTAGTTAATTATAAGGAAAATTTAATGTTTGACATTTATAAACAAAATGGGTGATTTTATGTGTAAAGTATTGATTGTGTTTCAAAATATGGCAAGTGGGGTATCATTTTGAAGGGAATTGCACATACAATTTATTATTAATTTTAGTTTTAAGGTTTTTGTTGATATTAGTAAGATATCTGTTAATTTAAACATTAATAACATTTAGAAAATGTGTTATCCAATCGTTTGTTTGTATTTTAAGTTGCTATGTAGAAAGCTAAAATTTACAAAAAAAGAGTAAAAACTTTTAATTTTTCTAATCAGTCCATTATAGAATTTCAAAGGAGAACATGTACTACTCTGAGCAGGCATAAACGATTGATTTTATAAAACAAACCTAGATTTTATCTGCGGTTGAAATTTTATAACCTGAAAACGATATCTATGTAAAATTCGGAGATTGTGTGTTTTGTGTTAACGATTATTGCTAAATATGAATATTAATTGATTTAAAATTAAATTAACTAAAAATAAAAGTGATTTATTTAAATTTTAATAAAAATAAATAAATAATTAAATTAATTACCACTATTTATGAATACATGTACTTGTTGCATGCTACAAATAAAATTAAGCGCTCCGATTCCAATTAGAAGTAATTTACACAACTGGTAACGATTCCTACATCATAGATAATTTTGGGTATACATCAAGGAAGATCCACAGCAATCACATAGGGTAACCAGGGCATCCAATCAAGGACAAACTATGTTATGCTATGTTTTCGTATATGTGTTCAAATCAAAATATTTGCTAATCCATGATAACGTACTTTATCAAGAAAAAATAGAAATACTATTATCAGTTATTAAATTTATGCTTACCTATTTAAATGGAGAATATTTTCTTGTGCAAGTTGTCATTTTTCACTAATACATTTAGGAACTCAATATTCAAAGAGGGCCCTGAGTACGTTCAAAATAATGCATGAGTGCTTCATAAAAATCATATACCTATATTTCAGAACTTATTAAAATTATTGAAATCACCACAAATAAAATTAACTCGTATTTTCACACTTGTTAAATTATAATTGTATACAAATTAATAATTTTTTAATTTTTATATCGTACGTTAATATTAATAAATATATATATATATATATATATATATATATATGTATATATATACAGGGTGTCCCAATAGTGCGTATTCGGTTGATAGCTCCTTAGCCATTCAATTTAGAAGATAAGTTTAAATACGAAAGTTGTCTATTTTTATATGCTGCAGCATAATCTAAAAATAGTTTGGTTTCTACAGGGTGTAATATAAAAGCGGTACAATATAGAACTTTTGATTTTTAAATAGAACACCCTATGTATTATTTTATTTTTCGATTCTCCTTATAATTTTACATCTTTCTTATAAGAATTACTTACAAGCTAAATCTTTCAGTTTTTGAGATATTTGCAAAGTTAACTAAAAACTGACATTTTTATGTAGTAATTCAAGTAGGCGTATCTCAGTTATTTTTAAAGATAAAAAAATAATCCTTGGTATAGTATTTAAACATACACGAGCTTACTTTAATCTATTGTCAAAATTGGATTTTAATATACAGAGTGATCACAAAAATTAATTCAATAACATAAATTTGAAAATGTGATATCTTCATTTTTTTTAAATGGCACACCCTATATTTTTTTAATGCCTTGTCTTTGTCTATTAATCGGCTTTCATTTCTGTTAAATATGTTCTATACCTATCTCTAATAGTTTCGAAGATATTTAAGTTTGTTCAATTTTTTTCGTTGATAACACTGAAGAAGAGTAAAATTAGTCCGTCAAAGCAAGCTATGAATACATAAGAAACTAAAAAACATATTAACTGAAATACAAACCCTTAAAATTATAATAAATGTTCAATGTGACCACCATTTTGTTGTTGGCAAACATGAAGTCTTTGAATAAACGGGTGATCACAAAAATTAATTCAACAACGTAAATTTGAAAATGCTATATCTTCATTTTTTTTTTAAATAGCACACCCTATATTTTTTAACACCTTGTCTTCGTCTATTAGTCGGCTTTAATTTTTATTAAATATGTTCTATACCTATCTCTAATAGTTTCGGAGATATTTAAGTTTGTTCACTTTTTTCGTTGATGACACTGAAGAGTAACATTAGTCGGTCAAAGCAAGCTGTGGATACATAAGAAACTAAAAAATATTAACTGAAATACATAAATTGTAATTATAATAAATATTGTATGAAACCACCATTTTTAAGAGATATTTGTTAATATGTTTTTTAGTTTCTTATGTATTCATAGTTCTTTGACCGACTAATGTTACTTCTAGTGTTATCAACGAAATTGAAAAACTTAAATATCTCCGAAACTATTAGAGAATCGGTATAGGACATATTTAACGAAATGAAAGCCGACTAATAAAAGACAACAGGCATTAAAAATATAGTGTGCCGTTTAAAAATGAAGATATAGCATTTTCAAATTTATTGTTGAATTAATTTTTGTGATCACTTGTATTTGAAACTAATTTTGACAATAGATTAAAGTAAGCTGATGTATGAGTAAATTTTATACCAAAGATTATTTTTATCTTTAAAAATAACTGAGATACTACTTGAATTTACTAAAATGTCAGTTTTAGTTAACTGCAAATATCTCAAAACTGTAAGATTCTTATAACAAAGATGTAAAATTATAAGGAAAATCGAAAAATAAAACAATATATAGGGTGTTCTATTTAAAAATCAAAAGTTCTATATTGTACCGCTCTTATATTACACCCTGTAGAAACCAAACTATTTTCAGATTATGCAGCTTATAAAAATAGACAACTTTCGTTTTTAAAGTTATCTTCTAAGTTTAATGGCTAAGGAACTATCCACCGAATACGTACTATTGGGACACCCTGTATATCGGACATTTTACGACGAACGACGCGTACTGTAGCGCTTAGACGCTACCGATTTTATAATTCTTTTAATGCAATATGATATAGGATAATAATGCCTACATTTTAAAATTTTATATAGGGTGTACCAAAAAATAGTGGCACATCAAAGTCATGCTCTGTTAAATGGAACACCCAGTATATTTTTGCATATTCAAATTGTAGGAGTAAAATAAACATAAGTTGCTGTTATACCGTGTATACGTAAACCTTACCCTTTTAAAATATTTGAGATTTTTCAAAATTGTAAGGTAAATTTTATCAATTGATACTCCCTACTACAGTACAATGATAAAATAACTATTGGTCACTATGAACAGTCAATATAATCCCATATGGCTGGATGGAGGAAATCTATATAGCGTGTTTAAAAAAGTTAATCCTTTTCATTCTTATTTATATATAATTAACTTGCTTAGTTCAAATGGAACACCCTGTATATTTTCCTTTCCACTAATGGAGAATTAAATTATCTTTCGAACTTTATTAGGTTTTCCTATACCTAAAATCAACGGTTTGCAGTTATTTCCAGCTAATTGAAATATTTACAAGCATTACGTATTTTGAAAGAAACGACATATCCAGGAGGCAATGATTGGTTTAGAATTGACATTTGCAAATTGTCATTGTTATTCTGTATTTAAATTACAATACTGTCTTTAACTGTACTTGAAGTAATTAAAAAAGTCAAAAACGAAAATGTATTTCATTCAAGAGCGGGTCGATATGATTTTGGTGATCGTCAAATGCGAAGAAAACTGTCTGTTAGGTACAAGGATTTACGCTCAGAAATACCAAAATCGCAACCATCCTAATAAAGCTGTTTCAAAACGAAGCAGGAATGAGTAAAGCTAGTGCTCATAGAATACTGAAAAAGCATCGCTACCATCCCTATCATATTCAAATGCACCAACATTAGAAGGAACCGATTTCCCACGAAGAATAGAATTTTGTTTGTGGGCAATGGAAAAGTTTAGTAGTGGTCAAAATTTTTTGAGTACGTCTTTCTTTCAGACAAAGCGACATTCCACAATAACGGTTTGGTAAATCATCATAATTTTCATTATTATAGCACCGACAGTCATAATTTATATCGAACAATAGATAGGTTAAATGTGTGGGATGGAATTATTAAGGATTATGTTATCGGGACTTATTTTTCTGATGCTCGTTTAAGTGTTCAGCAGTTTTTACAATTCCTTCAAGAAGAACTACCGGCATTATTAGAAGACGTCCCCTTGAATGTCATAGAGCGTATAAGGTTTCCGTTGGATGTGCTCCTACGCACTTCCGTCATGGTGTAAAAAATTATTTAAATGAACGATTCCCCGATAAGCGGATTGGAAGAGGTGGCCCCTAAAACTGGCGAGCAAGATCCCCGAAAAATGGTCGAGGCGCGTCGACTATTTTTTATAGGGCAACATATTGTTACATATTGTTTAAGTTACTTCCCCGGCGACAAAAGAGGACATGATAGGATGTATCCGGCACGCTTTTTCTGCTGTAACTCCGTTAATACTCGCAAATGTTCGAAGTAACTTCGAAGAAAGAGTACGTTTGTGTGTCATTGAAGATGAGAAACAATTTGAACATTTAATGAAGAATGCTCACTTATAGTTTATTTTCCTCCCTGTATAAATGAAAATAATTTTAAAATGTGTGCATTATGATCCTATATCATATTGCATTAAAAGAATTTTGAAAATGGATGGCGTCTAAGCGTTACAGTCCGTGTGGTTCGTCGTCGTGAAATACCCGATGTATATATACATATATATATATATAGTAAACGACTAATAAACCTGAATACTAGACACAACACGTAAGGACTATCAAGTTTGGAAATCGATCTACGGAAGTGAAAATACCGAAAGAGAAAGTGAAAGTTGCTACATAAGTACCACTACACGACAGGAAGGAAAAGCATCAATCCAGAACGATAGTATAAAAGGGAAACGATTATAAAGAAATCAACCAAGCTGGTAATATAGTGGTGACACGACCTACTTAGCATTCGAGGTAATGTTCGATTCGTTACGTCTACCTTGTATAGGTTTCCTCACATATGAAGTGCATGGTCACTGCGTATATGCACGCCATGTGCGGCTACTTAGGCGAATATGCGATAGTTATTCCCCTCAACTCCGTTCCTTCCGATTTGTCTTGACCACACTCATATATCACCATGCATATATACGTAATGTATTATATGCTGGGAATCATATTGTCTGAAGAAATCTGAAAAGTTTCTCGTCCTCTGTTGGCGAGGGAATGAAATACGTAACATTTCCTTTCCTTTAAAGAACGTCAGTAGTTCTATTCGTATTAAAAGAATCAGAGCAGAGTTACTAAATACTTGATAATGGCAGATGTAATTCTGCGGAAACGTCGTCGGAACGATAATCAACCTGACCAAAGAAGAACACCAACATAAATATATATATATATATATATATATATATATATATATATATATATATATATATATATTATATATATATATATATATATATATATATATATATATATATATATATATATATATATATCTGTGTGTGATGTGTGTACAGTAATGCCGCGTTAATCATTAATAAAAGCCGATCGAACGAGCGAATCATTCGGTTTAGGAATACCTTCTCAAAAGTATTAAGAACGCATACGTATTTAGTTTAATAGTACACAACCTTTTTAATATATATAAACAAACATACGTTTAGTTATAAGGCAAAACTTAAACATATAATACCATTAACATTAACACTGCTTTTGCGCACTTGCTTTAATGTTAGGATTTCATTCAGAGGCAAATTGTTGTTTTATGCCCATCGTACAATGGGTGTTAAATGCTTTACCACTATTCTGTTTTAATGTTTTCGTCAGTAGCAATTGATCTTTCACTATCTGCTCACAATAACTGTTTTCTTCAACTTGGTAGTCCGTGTCTTCAACCCATTCTTAAACATCATTATCAGTAAAATGCTTCGCTATTAATGTTTATCAACAGGTTTACCACATGATTTTGGGCTCTCATCCTTTTTCTGAAGTTCTTTCTGTATTTCAGATAATGGTACCAAATCTTCTGCGTCATAGAAGCAGTCATTAGAAAGAATTTGCTTCCAAACAGTTTGAGTGTGATTTAGTAGACACCTGTTCATGCATTATGTAACATTAAAATTGCCTCCTGATACTGTTATTCTTCAAGTTGCTTATGTCGCTTTGAAGAAGAAATTACGTTAGCTAAAATGCTCTTTCTGTAGAATACTTGTGAGTCTAATAGCGTTTTAATCTAAATGTTGTTTGAATGCACTGCAGTTTGGAAGAAATACAACTGAAATCTTTCATTTTCATTTGTCAATTCATTGTCGTTAACGCAATGACATGCATTATCAACAAGTAATAAGACTCTTGCAAGAATATTTTGGCTTTTACAGACAGTTTTCACTTGTTTAACGAAATAATCCTGGACCAATCTTTGAAAAGTTGAAAGTCATCCAGTCATTATGTAGCTTTATATTCAACAATGATTTGATTTTTAGAGCTCGATTTTGGGACTTTCCGATAACAACCAGTTTTAGCTTATGGGTTCCATCCGCATTTGTGCAGGGTAAGAATGTTAGTCGTTCTTTACATCATTTTCTTCCAGCTGCTGGTTGAGAATGAACACGTTTTCTGGCATCACTTAGAATAAATTGATTCGTCACGTTGTAAATTTCAGATGGCAATAATTTTTCTGTTCAATAATACGCGTTAACTTCTAAGGAAAGGTTACAACAGTTGGATTACTTGAAAACTTTTTAGCAGATTATTAAATGTCGCAACTGCCTTTCTTTAAATCTTTTAACTAATCTACGGGCGACAAATTTTTATGTTTATACAATGTTCTAGCCTTTTCAGATAACAGGGTTTAGAAATTGAGCGTGTCTTTCGTTGTTGCAGAAACCAACGATTAAGTCTTTTCCATCTCTGGGTATACGGATTTTGCGTTTTGCTGGTTGATAACAGTTCTACAAAACTAAACAAACGACATTGTATACTTCAAAGCAGAGTAATGAAATGTTATCAACTTACGTCTCTATTTTCTTGCGGTTTTGTTCAAATCTGAAATAGCAGACGTACTACGTATTCTGCAGTTAATTTTTTGCCATGGAACCTTGTGTAAGTTTGTCCAATATCTCGATTTTCTATGTAAACGTAACTTTGTATGTTTGCGTTTTGAGTCATTTTATTACAACTTGTCATAAATTAAAGCTAAACTGCGGTGCTGTTCTATGCTCGGACAAGTAGAAACCTGCGATATGAATTAACAGACCCTTCAATCCTGCTTACAAGACAAACAATTTTTCAAAAATAGAATATTACGGTGTATCCGGATCATTATTCGATTAACGCCATTACTGTATATGTATACATCATCATCATTTGTTACTCAACGTATCTTATTACAGAGTAAATAAAAAGTCAAAACAATTTGTACAGGGTGTCCCAACGATAGAGTAAAGTAAGTTTATGCTTAACTAGAATTATTTGTGTAAATATTGTATGGACCATGGGGTAGAGGTAAGAAGTGTGCATTTTTTAAAATATTGGAAGTTATACAGGGTGTGCCAGAAAAGCAGGACGTGAAAAGTATGATTTTTTAAATAGAACACCCCGTATTTGATTTTAGTTTTTAATTCTACGTGTCCATACAAACATATTTTGTCATACAAAAGATTGGCTGAAAGTTTTAGTTCTTGAGATATTCGCGTTTAAAGATTATTATGGTCATTTTCGTGGGGTTGATGAATGGGCAATTGTTCCGTTATTTCACAATAAAAAATTGATATTTCGTGTGAAAAATGAGTGATATTATACTAACGTTTAGACCGAGTAGTATTTCTAATTTTCTCAACAGGGTGTTTGTTATAACCATTCAAATTTGAAAATTCTCAAATTAAAAAAATCAGTTTTTTAATTGCACACCCTATATATTTTATTTCATTTTATTCGGGATTAAAAATCTATCATTTTTGTCAAATATATCCTATATCTATCTTTGATAGTTTTCGAGTAATTTCGATTTTTCACACTAGCTACTTTATTTTCGATAACATTGCATTGCATGGATCTTGGTAGCCATGGAAAATAATAATTGCGTTACTAAGATACAAAGGTTTCCTACTTGTCAAAATAAACACATATTAAATTTGTCGTTTTCGCATTTAACTTGTTATCAATTCTTGTATCAATTATGGATTATTCGACAAATGAATTAATTGATATGATATACGTGTTGGGCGAGGCTGAAAAAACCCTTTATTGGCACAACGAATCTACAAAATGAAATATCCTGAACGTCGAATACCTACTACTGTTGGCTTGGAAAATTTGATGGATAGATTTGATTCTAGCGGTAGTGTTAAATACTTCAAACGTAAAGTTGTTAATAAAAGGGCAGCTAATGAAGAAAAAGAACTTGAAATATTATTAAATATTCAAGAAAATCCCCAAGTGAGTTCTAGAACATTAGCGACGATATGTGATACCTTCCAAATCAAACGTGAATCGAACAACGCTGAAGTATAAGTACCATCCCTATCACATTGAGCTTCATCAAGAATTGCGAGAAGAGGATTTTGCAAGACGAATTGAATTCTGCAATATCATTAATCAACGGCTGCAATTAAATAACAACTTTTGTGCTCCATAATGTTTTCCGATGAGGCGACGTTTAAAAGTAATGGGGCTGTAAATCGGCATAATATGCACTATTACGCCATTGATAATCCATTTTGGCTACGAGAAGTTCAAAACCAAAATTATTGGTCATTAAATGTGTGGGGTATACTTAATGACCAAATTATCGGTCCCTATTTTTTGATGATCCATTAACGGGCCGCAGCTATTTGCATTTCTTACGTGAAGAATTGCCTGTGTTACTTGATGGATATCAATTTAGAAGGACGACTAAATATGTGGTTGCAACAGGATGGTGCACCTCCACATTTTATCGGGACGTAAGGGAATTCTTGAACCAGCAATACCCGGAGAAATGGATAGGACGTAATGGCTTTATATTATGGCCACCCAGGTCATGCGATTTAACTCCACTGGATTTTTTCCTATGGGGATACATAAAAGATCGGGTGTATATTATTAAACCTACAACAAGGAGGACATGAAAATAGAATTCGCGAAGCTTGTCGCACAGTGACCCTCTTATGTTATCCGAAGTGAGACAGAACATGAGAAAAGGCTCAATATGTGTATTCAGCAAGAAGGCCGTCTATTTGAGCATTTACTAAGACGCAATGTTGAATAATTATTGAATTACTGTTTCTCATTAATAAAACTGTTAATATTCTCGCTTAGGTGGTTTGTTTTATTTCGTCGCAATTGTTTTCCATGGCTACCACGATCCACAATAATGTTATAGTATCGTATGTAACGTAGCTAGTGAGAAAATCGAAATTCCTCGAAAACTATCAAAGATAGATATAGGATATATTTGACAAAAATGATAGATTTTTAATCCCGAATAAAATGAAATAAAAATATATAGGGTGTGCAATTAAAAAAACTGATTTTTTTAATTTGAGAATTTTCAAATTTGAATGGTTATAACAAACACCCTGTTGAGAAAATTAGAAATACTACTCGGTCTAAACGTTAGTATAATATCACTCATTTTTCACACGAAATATCAATTTTTTATTGTGAAATAACGGAACAATTGCCCATTCATCAACCCCACGAAAATGACCATAATAATCTTTAAACGCGAATATCTCAAGAACTAAAACTTTCAGCCAATCTTTGTATGACAAAATATGTTTGTATGGACACGTAGAATTAAAAACTAAAATCAAATACGGGTGTTCTATTTAAAAAATCATACTTTTTCACGTCCTGCTTTTCTGGCACACCCTGTATAACTTCCAATATTTTAAAAAATGCACACTTCTTACCTCTACCCCATGGTCCATACAATATTTACACAAATAATTCTAGTTAAGCATAAACTTACTTTACTCTATCGTTGGGACACCCTGTACATGTAACCTGTTCTGGTGTAGTCACCATTCTTAAAAACAAAAGAACTGCTCATAGATTTGTTTTAGTTTAAATAAGACCCAAAACTTGGGGTTCATTGATTTCAAGCAATTTTGTGTTCTACTGATATAATTTTTGTAATCAGCTTTTATGCTGCACTTAGAATGAGCACTGAAGCGGAATACATTATTTAGAAAAACTAATTACAGCATAACGTTAATTAAAATTTCTTTGATGATTGATTAATATCGACACCACTAAGATATCAACACAGCTTCAGAAGGTCCCTGTTTAGAGGATCCATACGGAAGATTAGTGAATACCTGATTTAGTTATAGTCATCAAAATGTACGTTTTGAAAGACGTTTAATGATTCGGCCATTGTCGGTGAGAGCTTTTAAGCCAATTGACGTTAAAAAGTATTTCTTTGCAGATGTTAACCGCATTGAATGACTAATTAACGACTTACTGTAGGATGATGTCTTTTATATGAATTCTTGAAAGAAATAATTGGTACTGATTAATTCACATACCCATGTTCTTTCAGTTCCAAACGTACCGTGGATGGTTCACTTACACCAAACTGTATTAATTCGGTGCTTGCTACTAAATATTGAGTATTGCTGAGAGTTTTATCTGGATGATAACTAGACTGAAACGTCAATCTCATATAATACTTTTGCAGATTTCCGGTTTCGATAAGATTCTTTATAATGTTGCACTATACTGTAGATTAGTGTGTTTAAGTATTTGGATGTCTAACGAGACGTATGTAAAATATTTGGTTCTAATATTTTAGACTTAAACCTTAGCATGCGACCAATGCTATTTTCTTTAGTAAAATCGATCTCAAATGAACTGTGTATCTCACATTTAAGTGTATTGTGTTTGCTGAAATCTAACTCATACGCACCGTGTGGAATATTAATCACCAGCAAATGAGATGGTTTTGTTTTAAAATAAAATCTATCGTCTGTATAAATGTTTCTAATGCTGTTGCAACTAAAATCCAACCAATCCGATAACGTATTTCTTACCCAAATATAGTTCTATCGGTGGATAGAATTGGTAGCTAGCTTTGTTTCCAACACCTTCTAAACTGAATGTTATTGAGATAACTGAGAAAATTTGAGGTTGTGTGGACTATTCATATAAAATTGTAGACATAGGTGTTCGCAAATTTTGTAACTAATTAATTGGCATACGCATGGTTAAGCGACTTAATTTTTGTTAAAATATCTACACCTCTAGATGAATTACATTTTACTAACTTTCTATCCTTCCTAAATACAAGGTAATTACTGCTAAGTAACTCTGCATCATGAATATCATCTTTTAACCACGTTTCAGATAAGACAATGAAGTCATAAGTATGTAAACACGATGATTTATAAAGTCAGGCAATCTTTGTGTTCAACGAACATTTTGATAATAAATTGAGAAAAAATTGTTATTGTTCGAAAGTCAACCAATGTTAAGAAATAATTGTTGGAATTAGATCTTGAGAGTTTACAGACTCATGGGTGATACATGACACAATATTAGAGGTCAACGATCGATCTACACAGTTTAACGTATCGTCACTATACTTATATTTATGTTAGTCATTAAAATATAACCTTACCGAAATTTTACCTATATATGGGGTGGTCCGTAAGTAATGGTCTAAAGTGAAATGTAAGATTCTCGGCCTCAAAATATTACGATCTGACGCAACTTACGTTAATAAAATATTGATAATAAAAAAGACACAGGGTGTCAAAGTTCCAAAAAATGTTGATTTTTGAAATATCCCCAAAACGAAAAAGAGATATTTTTCTCATTGTTGGTATAGTAAATAGAGCTGTAAAGTACATTGGTTTTAGCTTATTAATACATATTTATTATGTACAGTGGCGTAGAACGCAAGGGGTAGAAAATCATTTAATCCCAAATTTCTACGCCAATTGAGTAAATTGGATTTTTTTAATTAAAATATGAAAACTCTACGTTTTTCAAATACAAAAGGTATAATCAGTCTAAACTGATAACTTTAACAGGTTCTAATATATTTGCATTTTTAGGTAAATGATACATCTAATCATTTTAACACCACACTTTCATATAAACGTAAGTCCAATAGTGCTTCGTTTTCGAGATACAGGATGTTAAAGTTAATAACCTGGTCAAGAAGTTGGTAGTAAATACCCAAAAATGCAAATATCTTAGAAACTGTTAAAGTTATCGATTTAGAGCAAAGTATATCTTTTTTATCTCAAACATCAAGGTTTCGTATTTTAATAAAACACTCCAATTTACTCCATTGGAGTGGAAATTAGGGATTAAAAGGTTGTTTTACTTCTTGCGTTCTACGCCACTATACATAATAGAAACGTATTAATAAGCTAAAACCAATGTACCTCATATCCATATTTATTATACCAAGAATGAGCAAAATACTTTTTTTTTTATTTTTGAGATATTTAGAAAATCAACATTTTTGTTGGAACTTAACACCCTGTGGCTTTTTTATTATTAATATTTCATTAAGGTAAGTTGCCTCAAATCGGTGTTCTTCCGGGTTTGGTCCCAGGTTGATTATCGATCCGACGACGTTTCCGCAGAATCACATCTGCCATTATCAAGTATTTAGTAACTCTGCTCTGCTTCTTCTAATACGAATAGAAATACTGACGTTCTTTGGAAAGGAAAGGAAAGGTCACGTATTTCATTCCCTCGCCAAAGGGGAGGACGGGAGAGCTTTTCACAATCATGGATTCCCAGCATACATACATACATTACGGATGTATGCATGGGGGATTAAGTATGAGTGTGATCAGGATAGAATCGGAAGGAACGGAGTTGTGGGGGAAATACTATCCCAGCATATTCGCCCAAATAGCCGCACATGGCGTGCATATACGCAGTGACCATGCCGCTTCATGTGTGCGAGGAAACCTCATACAAGGTAGACGGTAACGATAATCGAACACATTACCTCCAGAATGCTAAGCAGGTCGTGTCACCACTACACTACCAGCTTCGTTGACCTTCCTTATAATCGTTTCTCTTTTTATACTATCGTTCTGGATTGATGCTTTTCCTTGCTGTCGTGTGAGTGGTACTTATGTAGCAACTTTCACTTTCTCTTTCGGTATTTTCACTTCCGTAGATCGATTTCCAAACTTCTGATAGTTCTTACGTGTTGTCTCTAGTATTCAGGTTCATTAGTCGTTTCACTATTTCTATTACTTCTTTTATGGTGCGGTGTATTTTGTTTTCAATATTAGCAATGATTCTCGTGTTATCGAAATCTTACGCCTTGTGCTGTTCACATGTAGTACTAATAATGATATCGTTTGAATCTAATGCGTTATACTGTTCCTCTTTTCTTACATTAATCCTCCAATTTATTTGGCCCATACATGATTCTTTACGGTCTCGGCATGGTATTTCGTTTACTCTGTGGTTTTCTGAATTATTTTTTGTTTTTGCGTTTGATAATGTATTTGCAACTTTCCTATCGGTCGTGAATGCGGTTCGGTTCTTGTGTTTCCTACTTATGTTGTCACTGGTGCTGCAACGCTAAGCACTTTGTACTGCACATTGATCCTGTGGACAGTTTGAAAGTTTCGACACATATTCAGTGACGTCTAAAAAAACTCGTTCAGTTTCCGAATACTTTCGTTCCAGTTGCTTCATTACTAGGGCAGGATTTTTGAACACTCACACGTACACACACGTGCACACACTCGCACACTCGCAGACTCGCACACTCGTACATTCGCGCACTTGCACACTGACACACTCGCATACTCGCACACACGTACATACGCACGCACCCGATAGGGAAAAAGGTTGATTGCACTAGTATCAGTACCGTAACTGCTTATCGATTAATAAAATTTGAAAATATTATGTGAGGAGTTAAATTTGAATTTCAATGTTTTAACTGAATGAATTAGTGAACATTGTTTTTTGTACGAAAGTTTAAGCATAGCCTGAGAACTGATCACTCTACTCTTGAGATAATTATTGCGACGATCTGTAATTTATAGGAGAAGTACAATGCAATAAATTATATTTCACCTAAATCGGAATAACGGAAAAGAGAAGTTTGGAAACCAGTCCAAAGGGTAGAAATTATATGTAACACTTTGTTTACGTGAGAGTAGCTTAGGTGTACTATTATTGAACACTTGTCCATAGATTTGAATAATGAAGTTATAATTAATGAAACAAGCGCTTAAATGACTATGTAATAATAGATTAATTAGTTGAGACGTATAATGGTAAAATATATGCAATGGAAATGGAAAACGATTTATTGTGAAACAATATTGCTAATTTTATTGTTTATTGAATGTATCACTACCATTGTTTCATTTAATTTATTGTAGAATTTTGTGTTGAAATGTATTTGAAAAATGAATAGTTGAATGTAATTGAATATTGCTATTATTGAAAGCATCGTGTCATGTATTTATTGACTTGAATTGACTGTAATAAATAATAATAAAATTTTTACTTATATAAAGATTAAGGTAAGAAAGTTTTAATTAACTAAACATGAATTAATACAAAAATTTAAAGGGATAAAAGTAAAACTAAAGCTGTTAGGATAAAAAGGCTGTGTGTGGGAAAAAAAGGCAAAGTAGGTTTTATCTTTTTTCTTCTCACAGAGGGAAGGTTTAGTGTACGAGTGTTAAGATAAGAAAATTTTGTGAACATCCGTGGTAAATGTGAAGTTGTAGAAATATTCGTAAATCGTTTGCCAGATAGGGAAGTAATTGTTGCAATAGTTTGAATGGTATTTAAGGTTACGTAGGACGAGGTGTCGCTCTCTTGTATGGTCTTTTACGCTATTTGTACGCTATTCTTGGACCTTGTACTTGAGTAGTGTTCTTATAAGGTTAGTCGACAATAGGCAACCGGCGTCCCTGCACCGGGCAGCAAATTTTAAAAGCGGCATTTTGGCTATGAGAGTGCATATTTCTTGAGACATTTTATTTAGGAACATATGTAAGAAAAAACTCATGATTCCTAATTTTCTTCCACATAGGCATGCTTTGTATGGCAGTTGAAAAATAACTGATTTGCATAGAATGGTTAGTACGTCGGACATTTTAGGTCCAATGTAATAAAAGGTATTTAAAATCTACAATTATCATTCTATTACTAACGTGCTGTACTCTGGCCCACAGTTATACTTTAGTGTAGAAGCATACCATAATGTATTTTGTCCACGACAACGGTGTAATATAATCGTTATGTGTGTCGGCAGACAATACAAATAGCATACATTACACAATAAATTTCATTAATCACTGTTATTGTCATTAGCGACGAGATTAATAAAAATAAATCACTGTTATTTTATATATTATCATGGTATCCGTCAGATACATTCAATCAAGAGTGTCGGTTTGTAGAAGAGAATTAATCTATTTCTCTTAGACATTCACGCATTTGCGAATAATACTAACGTTTGAATAAAATCGAAGCGACTTGGCGATGTATATTTATTTGTTACCATGGAAACGTCAATGTAATGATCATGCATAATTTTTCTGTAATTTTAAATTAAATTTAGTTTATTCGCAAATCTATACTAAATTCTAAAAAAACTAAAGTAAAATAGATATTCCGTCTACTTCTAAAGAACAGTTAACGCAGCTGAAATATTAACAAATTTTTGGAGTCTGCACCAGATGATAAATATCTTCCAACAAAAGTAAGCGTTAAATATTTTTACTAATGCGAACTAACCGTATATCTTTTCTAGATCGCATTAATAACGGGAATAATGGATGCTTGCCGCTTAATTGAACCATATAACATAAAAGTTAGCGAAATTCAAGATTTGGAAACAACGCTACTTGTCCCAAATACAGAAACAAGAATTATACGCAAATTTACAATAACTGGCGAGTTTTACATAATGTGCAAACAGTATATATTTAAGCGAGAAGTGAAAAGTGACATTCTTTTAAACTACCAAACCCAGAAAGCTACTCTGGACATAGCTTCCGAAGAATTTTCGCTACGATTTTAGTTGATGCGGGTGGTGATATTACTACCTTGAAGAGGCATGAGGGCTGGAATTCCACAACGGTATCAGAAGGTTACATTCACGACTCACACAAAATAAATAGAATACTGCTAACAAAATTTGTAATGCAATTACAAATATTAGCAATAGTAATGTTATTACTATACCAAATATTACAGGATATTAAACTAAATGAAGTGCCAGCATTCTAAATTTACAATTAATATAAATGTTAATAAACAAAATTCCATTATAATTTATGGTTAATATTATAAACGTTAATTCCTCTTAAACTGGTGTGTTTTTCAACATAACTAGATTAATTAACATTTAATCAAACAACTGAAAACAAATTGGTCACATTTTCATCATATTTGACAGATCAACATGTCCTTGTTAATTTTAAATGGAATAAGTATTTAAATTAAATTAAAAATATTTGTGGTCATGGACGAATCATAGTATACAACTCGCATATAAGAGCTATTAATCACTCGAACGATTTGCTCCACTAGCCTGCGGCTTGTTCAGCAAACATCGTTCTCGCGATTAATAGCCTCTCTTATATGCTAGTTATATTATATACTTTTAAACAGGAATATTTAAAATATTATTTAAACATATTAAGCGGCCATGCTGTTCTCTGTATAGCCAGTACTAAATTTTAACACAGCTATGTGAACAGTATAGCTGTTGTATTATGGACTATTCAAGAAATATATGATTTATTTTTATATCATATATTTATGTTATTTTGTTATTGCAAAAATGTGTTCTCTATCCTTTACATACGTAACAAGTAATAACTTGTAATTTTTACATTTCTGTCCATTCCTGAGCATAGGATTATAAGTTATTATAAGATCATAAGGATTATCGTGCGCGCATGTTTTACCTGTTTCGACATGTTTTTCATACTCCTGATATAAAAGCAAAGACGAAGACTTATTTTCTTGATTTATGCAGTTACTATGTTCTAGAAAAGTGAGATTCATTTTTAAGGTTAGTTACAATAACTATTTTACACGTAGTTTTTTCGAATCAATTCATGCCAGCTAGGATTTTACGAGTGGGTCTAAAAGGTATTTTCAATTAAAATGACTAATGACTATATCACAATCTTATCTTATTTTTTTAATCTTTCTGAATGAAGTACATTTTTCTATTTTAAATGAGGAGTTTTGTAAACTTTCATAAAAACGCGACTACTATTACTAATTTTTTTTGTTTCAAAAAAATATTCAAAATGTATTTCCTTCTCCAAGCTTGTAATGAAATAAATAATCATCTGAAATTAAAAATTAGCTCCTAAAGGTGGAAGTTCTTGTGGCCACCTAGTATACCGTACGCTGAAAATGAAAGGAAAGGTTATTTCATCCCCTCCCCAACGGGGAGGGTGAGCTGCTTTAGCTTTCCGAGCTCCTTCAGCCACAATCATGGATTCCCAGCATAGATGCATGCATTACGTATATACGCATGGTGGGATTAAGGATGGGTGTGGTCAGTACAGGATCGGAAGGAACGGAGTTAGGGTTCTGAGGGGGAAAATACTACCCCATCATTCGCCTAAGTAGCCGCATATGGTGTGCATATACGCAGTGACCATGTGGCTACATGTGTATGAGGAAAACCCCTGAAAAAACCTCATACAAGGAAGATCGTGTCACCACTGCTCTACTAGCTGGGTCAGACGCGGAAAGATGTTCTTTAGTAAAAGAACGGCCGCCTATACCATTAAAGGACCAGTTGATACCGGTCGAAAATTCGGTGTAAATTATTATACGAAAACATTGAGAAACGGAGAAAAAGTGCTGCGGACTGGTAGTCTATTCCGTTATAAAACTGTTAAACTTTTTAATTACTCTTTCCACGGAAATATTTACACGCTGAAGGCACCTCAATAACAATTTAAGAGAACATGTATGATCAAAAAATCACATTCAATGTCAAATGTTTTGGATTGAATTTGGTCAGCGATTACAATCTTCTAAAACTATTGACAATGAGGCACAAAGCTTATTACTGCAGACACAAAATATTGGTATGGGGTACTTCCACGTATTGTGTCAACAATAAAAATGATTGCTCAAAATTATATAGCCATTAGGGGTACCAATGACAACTTATTGATTTTAGTATGAAAATTTTTAACAAATCATTCAAGTAGTAGCTCAATTTGACCCAATGATGGAAGAGCATGCTCGCTGAGTGCTTAACAAGCAGGAATTTAAAGTTTACTATCTTGGAAATATTTATGATGCTTTGTTAAGTATTTATGATGATACTGAAATTGACACTTCTATAATAGATGAGACTTCTGGTCTGTTCCACTGTATTAAACAGTTTTTATGATCTACTGCAATTTCGTGTATAATCTGTATTAATCCAATCAGCAAGCTACTACAGACAAAAGTCTATGATTTATCATCTGCTATCGAGTTAATCAAAAATTGTACAATTTTTTTCAAGGATCTTCGTTCTAGTGAGACTTTTAATAAAATGCTCTGTGATGAAAAGGAACTCGTTATTGACATCCCAGTTATTTTCGAGTTAACACGACCGCGCCACAGAATTCGACGAAACTTTCTTTAAGAAGCACGCGATGATCCGGTCGCAGATCCCAAATTAAAATTTAAAATACGGTTTTATTTTTTAATAATAAATCAAGCAATTAATTCTTTAGAATCTAGACTTGATGAATACATAAGGAAGTTACTTTACCTAAAACGAGTTAATTAAATATTTTAAGGACTTGGAAATGCTAATGTGTAAAGGTAAATCGAGATATATGAACGAATTTGAGCTAGTAGATGCAATAGAATCCGTTTTAGGGTTTGTAAGTGCAAAACAAAATTCAATTGAACTATTAAAATGTCACTATTTTAAATGTTGCTCCTAACTTCAACATACCTTCAAGAATCTTTGGATTGTAAAATACCATAACTGTTTAAATTGTTTAAATTGCTTAAATTGTTTAAATTGTTTAAATTGTTTAAATTGTTTAAATTGTTTAAATTGTTTAAATTGTTTAAATTGTTTAAATTGTTTAAATTGTTTAAATTGTTTAAATTGTTTAAATTGTTTCAATTGTTTCAATTGTTTCAATTGTTTCAATTGTTTTAATTGTTTAAATTGTTTCAATTGTTTAAATTGTTTAAATTGTTTCAATTGTTTAAATTGTTTAAATTGTTTAAATTGTTTAAATTGTTTAAATTGTTTAAATTGTTTAAATTGTTTAAATTGTTTAAATCGCTTAAATCGCTTAAATCGTTTAAATCGTTTAAATCGTTTAAATCGTTTAAATCGTTTAAATCGTTTAAATCGTTTAAATCGTTTAAATCGTTTAAATCGTTTAAATCGTTTAAATCGTTTAAATCGTTTAAATCGTTTAAATCGTTTAAATCGTTTAAATCGTTTAAATCGTTTAAATCGTTTAAATCGTTTAAATCGTTTAAATCGTTTAAATCGTTTAAATCGTTTAAATCGTTTAAATCGTTTAAATCGTTTAAATCGTTTAAATCGTTTAAATCGTTTAAATCGTTTAAATCGTTTAAATCGTTTAAATCGTTTAAATCGTTTAAATCGTTTAAATCGTTTAAATCGTTTAAATCGTTTAAATCGTTTAAATCGTTTAAATCGTTTAAATCGTTTAAATCGTTTAAATCGTTTAAATCGTTTAAATCGTTTAAATCGTTTAAATCGTTTAAATCGTTTAAATCGTTTAAATCGTTTAAATCGTTTAAATCGTTTAAATCGTTTAAATCGTTTAAATCGTTTAAATCGTTTAAATCGTTTAAATCGTTTAAATCGTTTAAATCGTTTAAATCGTTCAAATCGTTCAAATCGTTCAAATCGTTCAAATCGTTTAAATCGTTTAAATTGTTTAAATTGTTTAAATTGTCTAAATTGTTTAAATTGTTTAAATTGTTTAAATTTTTCTGTATCTACTGTATTTACCATTTACTTTACAAAAGCTCAAATAAATATACTAGCGCCATCTATGTGATTTGTACGGTTTCCTTATAGGTATCTGTTACTTTGAATTACAGCGAGAGAGAGGTACCGTTAAATAAATACATCTTATTAGCTGGAACTGCATTTTACAATATACATAAAATTTTGATTTTGGCAACAATGATGTTTAATAAGGAAAATTTGTTCCTGAGGTGTGCTTTCTTTTTGGAGCTTCCATTTCGTGTGAAGTACAAGTATTTTTAGAAAATTCCTTTTTGTTTGGTTCTTCAATACTGTGATCATTTCTATAAGAGAATTCTCGTTATATAATATATCTATTTACCTTTTAAAGTCATCGTTTGATGAATACATATATATATATATATATATATATATATATATATATATATATATATATATATATATAACGTGTCCCAGATAACATTTCCAGTATGGGGATCTCGCTTATTATAAAAGATACAGATTTGGTTAAATTAGATGAATTACTCCTAAGGATTAGTGAAACTATATGACACTCTCCAATTTCCAAATTTCGATGTATTTTAAGAGTTATGGCAAGAAAAAGAAAAATGTCAAATTTTTTTTCTTGTAATATCTTTTTTGTTATATTAGACATATAAATTTAATTTGCACTTTCTTAAGAAATTTTTTATGCAGAATTTAAATATTAATTTGGATTTTTTTTGCACTTTCTATTTTTTTGTTTCAACCCGTAAATTAAATTTTTCTTATGGAGCGATAAGTCGGCTTTGAAATAATTGATCGTGTTTTTTTATCCTCTTTACATTGATATGGCACATGTACTATCTATTTTTAAAAACAACAAAGAAAATTTAAAAAAATGTATTTTATTAAAGACTCTAACAATAAGTAGGCCGTGAAACATGAGAAAACGACAAATAATAGATAACAACAAGAGTTAAGCAGGTAATGGTATTGGAGATAATTATCCAATTATAAAAGATGTTCAACCAATTGACCATTCCGTTCAAAACATAATTGTGCCCTGCGTAGTGTCGACGTAATTGCTCTGCGTAGTTTTTGGCGTTTAATGCTACCAAATGCTGCAAGAACAGCTTCACGAAGATCTTCGGCATTTTCAAATGTTTGCACGTACACTCGATTTTTACGTAGCCCCAAAGGAAAAGTCCAAGGGCGTTAAGTCTGGAGATCTGGGTGGCCATAAAATCGGCCCTCGATTACCAATCCATGAATTTGGAAACCGATTATTAAGATATTCGCTGATGATGTTTGAATTGTGGGGTGGGGCGCCATCTTGTTGGAAGCAGATATTAATATTCTCAATCAGTGGTAAATCATCAAGTTTATTTTCTAAATCAATTTGTAGTAAATTCAAACACCTTTCACTATTTCATGTTTCGTTAAAAAATATGGGCCCAATAAGTTTAGCTCCTAAAATGCCACACCAGACGTTAAAACCAAATCTCACTTGATGCCGACTTTCCTTAACAACGTGAGGATTTTCACGGTCCCAAAGGTGAACATTGTGTCGATTGAAAAGGCCATTATTTGTAAATCTGCTTTCGTCAGACCACAAAATCGTAGCTGGAAAATTATCGTTATTCTCACATTGATTAACATACCATTGGCAAAATTGTAATCTTCTCCCCTGATCTCCATCTCTAAGTCCCTGCAGAATGGTGTACTTATACGGATGATACCTGTGACGTTTTAAAATTTTTTGTGATGTAGTTTTCGAAATACCAGTGTTGTGTTCAATTTCTCTAACAGATGGGGAAGGATTTTCAATAACTGATTGTAATACATTTAGTTCTGCATCTTCATTCCGTAGTTTCGGATTCTAGTAGGTTTTGAAAATGAACCATATTCTTTTAAATTAATTACCAAATTTCTGTACGTACGAGCACTGGGCTGCCTTCTTTCAGGATACAGCCTCAAGTACATCCGTTCAGCTTCTAAACTGTTTTTATGAGACAAGATGTAACAACTCAACATAAACTTTTCAGTATTAGTAAATAAAGCCATGTTTGATACAAAAATATTCTGGAACGAATAATTTTTAAGTGACATTAAATTCGATTGTGTTTTTATGTTTCACGGCCTGCTTATTGTTAGAGTCTTTAATAAAATACATTTTTTTAAATTTTCTTTGTTGTTTTTAAAAATAGATAGCACATGTACTATATCATTGTAAAGAAAAATTTAATTTAGGGGTTGAAACTAAAAAATAGAAAGTGCAAATAAAATTTATATGTCTAATATAACAAAAAAGATATTACAAGAAAAAGAAATTTGACATTTTTGTTTTTCTTACCATAAGTCTTAAAATACATGGAAATTTGGAAATTGGAGAGTGTCCTATAATTTCACTAATCCTTAGGAGTAATTCATCTAATTTAACCAAATCTGTATCTTTTATAATAAGCGAGATCCCCATGCTGGAAATGTTATCTGGGACATTTGAATACATATATATATATATATATATATATATATATATATATATATATATATATATATATATATATATATATATATATATATATATATATATACATATATATATATATATATATATATATATATATATATATATATATATATATAATATATACGCTATTGGATGGCGGATGTAGAAAAATGTTACTTTCACAAGAAGGGCTAAGCAATCTCGATTTCTTCAATTCCTTTGTAACTACGAGAGTTGTCCAGTTACTAAGGCATATTTGCGCGGTACTCCGTTGCTCCGATGAGGTTAAACTTTCACTGATTTTAGATGTACAAATACTACATTTGTAGTAGGTGGCTGTTTTCATTGATTTAGGTTATGTACAACGTACTCACTGACCAGTCGCAAAATGGCAATTCCATTCGACACTTACTCCAAATTTGAAGTGCAGCGGTCATTAGTTTTGTGCTTGCATATAATGAAACACCTACCGAAATTCATAAAAAAATACTGAACACATACGAAGAAGGCATTATGAATCAAAAACAAGAGTATGTTTTGTCAGCAGTTTAAAAGTGAACGACGATCCCGAAGGTTTGCGACGAAAACCGTCAACAACAAAAACGGATCCACTGACCGGCATTCCTAAAAGCTCCATTCAAGAAATCGCATCTCAATTGTACTATGGAAAAGTTGGTGCGAGATGGGTGCCAAAACTGCTGACCGACCAACACTAATTGCAACGAATGGCGACAACAATGAAACTTTTAACGCGTTATCGTCAGGAAAACGGATTTCTAGAGTCTATAGTTACAAGAGACGAAACCTGGGTACAGCACCATAATCCGGCAGTCTGCAAAAAATACAATGGCAACTATATTCTGGGATATGCAAGGCATGTTGTTGATAGACCGAAAACTAAACCAAGCTATTCGACAGAAGCGAAGAGGAAGGTTGACAAAAGGAATCAGGTTGTTGCATGACAATGCAAGACCACACACCTCAGCTCAGACACAGACCTGGCTTCAGAATTGGGAAGTTATTGTCCATTCGCCCCATAGTGCAGCTCCTCTTGATTTTCATTTGTTTGGGCTTGGATTGTACATTTTACGAAGAGGGTCGCTACGATAAGTACCTTAACATTGGCGGTGATTACGGTACAAGGTAGCTAAAAGTTTGCGCTGTTACTTATTGTATATTTTGTTTCTATATAAAGTAGTCCGTCTGTAATTCACAAATGTACCTTAATAACCGGACCTCTCTCGTATTACATTTCTTTCAGTCTTGAGATATGATAAACCACTAAACCGCTCTTCGCAAGAATTAAAATTAAACCAGATTGTGTTAGTCCATCACTTAGAGCTCGGCCCTAATCTAAAGAGGTAACTCAAGGTTATACGATTAAAACTACGATCACTTACCTATCTTATTTGTAGCTTCGTTAGGTATTCGCCACGTATTCGTCAAGTGTTTTTCAAGTATTCCTTCAAGTATCTTTCAAATCTCTTTCAATATTTACAAGACTTATAATACAATGTTTGTATATAGCTGGTAGGTTAACTTCAATTACTTTTGTGCTGTTGATATTTCGTTTATCTGAAAGTAACTGTATGCTGTGCGGACCTTAACGATTTACTCTTACTACTTGGTTTAAGGCACTGGAGAATTTTCTATTTTCGCATTTATTAATAAAGTTTACCTTTGAGTTAGCGTTACGAACTGTTATATTTCGGAAGCTGCCTTTAGCAGTGATCCAACAGCTCTACAAGCTAGAGAGTGCGTTTATGTTATTAAAATTACTACAGTTTTTAATGAATTACTTACCTTGCTGATAAAGATGTCTTCTACAGTCTCTTTGTGTAAATCACGTTCCGATTTAGTAAGTTTTGTTCCATTTATAGAAATTTCACTACTAAATCACCAATATATGTGATAAAACCGTTAGCTATAATACTGTGGGAGTATAATAATTTAATTTAGGTTATTGCAAGCAGTACTGTCTTTACCTCCCATTTTGCAATCTTAGGGAAAGTTATCTAAAACGCTACTGTTGCGCAGCTGCATAAACGAAATGAATGTGTTATACGGGTTGTACTTTGTTCTATATATGTTATTACGTCACACGTTTAACGCGGGATTTTGCACTCTTAAATTTTATCTTCTAGATTTAAGTACAAGTTTTTTTTTTATTATTGTGAATAGAGTGTTCGGCTTATACGCGCTCTCATTTTATTATGTGGGAGTTTATATGTAAATTAACCTTAGGGTAATGGTGTGAACTGAACAGGCTTCTCCAATATTACCTGTAATTGAATTGGGTTAAATTTTGTGATTATTTTATAGAACAAAGGCAAGTTTGATTCGAACATTTTGAAATTATAATTTAACTGGTTATTTAGGAAATACCATTTTATTGGTGATAGACGCATTCTCCTTTTCAGGTTAACGAAAGATTTTTCAACGAACCAGAGTGGTACATTATGTCGTGTTAAAAATTTATCAATTTTACATTTTTATAGTTGTTGCAAGTTAATATACCGTGACTTGCCCCCGTCATAGTTTTTGATATTTTGGTTTATACAAACTTTTATATACTAGTTTTGGAGAAAAGAGAATAAGCATAAGAATAAGGCATATAATTTGTTTAGTCCTTTTTGGTGAGAATTTCCCATTCAGTATATTTGTTTCTTCTCGTGTTTCAAGCTTTACAGGCCGCTCTCACCAAATACTAATTTACCTCTTCTTTAAAACTGGTGTCGCCCTTTTCTTGTCCGTTTTCTTTGCCATTCTGACTACAAATTCTATTTCTGCTTTCAAACTAACCGAACCATATTTTTATTCTTTATCCACCCTTCAAACTTACCCATGCTATCCAAGTGTTCTGCGGTCACTTGACCGTTTGACTGAGTTCTCAGCCGCGCTTACACGTCCTTTTTACGTTTATGTGACGGGATAGGTTAGACACGTAACACAGTAAGTGTGGCAAGTGGAGAAAGGAGTTTTTCTAAATTGAAAATAATTAAAAATTTCTTACGCTCCACAACCACCCAAAATCGGTTTGGCTAGATGAGATGTAGAACATCAATTAGCAGAGAAAATTATTATTCAGAAGTGTGCTGAATTAAAGGTAAGAAAAAAAGACTTTTAGCTTTTTCAAGTGGTCTTATCGTTGTTTTTTACAGTATTTTATTATTGTTTAACATACGAGATGTGTCGTTAAAGTAAGGGGACGATAGCGTAGTGTTTGATCTAGCGACACTGGTGATTTTGGACTTGGAGGAAGGCAGGTGAACATGTGACATACTAGCTGTAGTTTCACCTCGTTAGGTTAAGTGTATTGTTTGTCGTGCTTACTTTAGTAAAACCGTTTTTTGTGGGCGGTCTGATGAGTGACACGAATTTCAAGCAGTGGAGTGCGATCAGCTTATGCTCAGACTTGGACACAGTGCAACGTAAACGTTTACCAAAGTTCACCAGGCCTATGGAAATAATGTATTGTCAAGAGCTCAGATGTTTCGGAGGTTTAAGGAATTTTCAGAAGAGATAGTCAGTTGAAAATTTGTGGCTCAACTCATTCCAGATTTAGCCCATTATTTTGTAATTTAATGTATTGTTCATTCGGATGTTTAAATTTTCAGAAGATTTAGTCATTCAAAAACATTACCTTTGTGCTCCTTAACTCATTCCCCAGATTTGAGCCTTCAAAGTGTTTGGATTTAAATACTCGTTCACCTTCATGAAAACTGTCTCTAAGCTTTTTTAGATTACTAAATGCAATCGTGTTTGATCTGCGGCTCTCCCCTCCCGAGTATGCTTCAACCAATATGCTTAGCAAGGAATAAAGACTTTATTCTTTGTCCTTAGCTAGGCAATGCACGCAATAGCGCTTAGTACTTATTTTGTTGCTGTAAGGTGCGTATTCGATTTATTAAAGGGTTTCGTGTCATACAGCCCGGGTGTTGCAGTAATAATACAGGTATGAAAGACCGTATGTTCGCATTATGTATAATTATAAAATATTATATAATATATTATATAGAATATAAAATATATTTTACTGTTTGTGTGAATGAAGCAAAAGGTGTTCTTTATTTTTAGAGCTTTATCATGGATATTCCTTACCAGCCGAATGAGATAGATATCAAAACGCAAAAATTAGAATGACACTGTCCACTTTGGATTCGTTAAAAATTTAAAATTCTGATTATGCATTGGTGTAGGGATATTGCTATAGTGATGATGGTGACAACCAAGAGATAGGCGACTCAGATATATATCAAGATTATGTTATAATGCGATTGTAGCAAGTTGAACAATGAATGAATGTGTAGATAAAGTGATGAATAGTAGTGAATAACAAAGGTGTTCTTTATTTTAGAGCTTTATCATGGATATTCCTTAGCTACTGAGATGATTCAAAACAACGACAATCAACGAGTCCACTTTGAAGGAAGTTAAAATGATTATGCATGATGTAGGACAGAAAGGTGACAACCAGAGATGAGTTCAGATAGTAAGATGGCTACCGTGTAGACAAACACAAAAGACAGTAACATAGTGATTCGACAAGGTGTACTCTAAGACGCTAACTCTATACTGGTAACAACAACAGTCAACGATTCAAGGAAGTAATGTTTTATTGACAAGCAAATAAGAGTTCATAGAAATGGCTATCCTTGAAAATTATAAACATAACATTATTCGACAATTACTCAGAACAGCAACCCAATTCATCAACTAAATTCAAATTATGGAAATGTTTGACAAGCAAATGGTCTGATAGAAATTATCCATGCATTATATTGGTTTAACTTATGAAACAGAATAAAACCTGAAAGCAATAAGTCAAATTATAGAAATATCGATTCTGTAGAAATACATCCATTTATTGATTTACTTATGCTCATGAAAATATGTCACTGTTCGCAAAGGGTTTAACCGGAAGACCTATTTTCATAGCAACTATGTTCGTTAAACGCTTTGAAATATTACGAACTCCTCTTAGGTTTGAGGACTCCACACCGCGCGAGGAGAGAATAAACGGATGGAGCCTCTCCTATCTCCGAAATATTCAATTACTTTTATTCAAAACTCGCAAGAAAAGTAATGTCTTAGTGATAACGTAACAGTGGACGGAATGCTTGTTCCTTTTAGAGGAAAATGTGGTTTCCGGTTGTATACTCCGAAAAAACCGGCGAAATATGATTAAAATTCAATGCTTTCTGACTCCTACAGTACTTTATCTTTTTAATGCTTATAGTTACACAGGAAAAGACAGCGACTGAGTTGGACTTTCCAAAGGAGAACGGAAACTAATAAAACCCACTTGATCGGTTTGAACCGCAACATCACGGACGACAATTGGTTTACTTCATTAGAGTTAGTAGAAAAACAAAAAGATCTATAACCAACGTAGTTACAATGAAGCTAAACAAATCTATTATACCGCCAGAGTTCAAAGCAAATAAATCAGCACTTTATGGATTCGCTGATGACATGCCTGTTACCCTTTGGTCCATTGTTCCGAAAATAAATAAATCAGTTGTACTCATATCATCCATGCATGATAGGATCCAAACAGATCCTGATAAAAATAAATTGGATATTGTTACTATAATAAAACGAAAAGTGGTGTAGACCTTCTGTATATGAAAAGTGCATTATATTCATCCAACAGAAGAACCAGGAGATGGCCGTTAGTAATATTTACCACTCTAATAAACGTAAGTTGTGCGCACATTTACATATTATATTTGTATATCCAACAAAAAAGAGAAACAATTTTATTGAAAGTTTGGCCATGTTATTGATAGAACCGCGTCTAAGAGACGCATGGCAATTCCAAATCTTCCTAGAGATGTAAAGTCACTAATACGTGAAGCCATACACGAACAACTAGAAAATCCAGCCGTTGAAATCCCTCAGATAAACCTGTGAAGCGCAAAACCTGTTCGAAATGCCCATTTTGTAAGGAGAGAAAAACGTCATAT
Source organism: Vesta saturnalis (assembly GCA_036346205.1). Classification (NCBI taxonomy): domain Eukaryota; kingdom Metazoa; phylum Arthropoda; class Insecta; order Coleoptera; family Lampyridae; genus Vesta; species Vesta saturnalis. The sequence goes on along the minus strand of JARFJB010000218.1, from coordinate 10,320,334 downwards.
AAATACATAAAATGTGGCATCGCTTTTTGTTTGGAATTCAGTAGAAATGTCTGCACCAATTGTGATACAATAGAAGTGTAACTATATTTTAATCGTTTTGTTCACTAATTCTAAGTTTTATAAATGTTTTAATTCCAATTTGTTTAATCCTTGCGTAACCAAGGTCTCGAATTTTACGGTATCGTCCAAGAGGGGTGACTAAGTAACCCCAGTAGATTTCAAGATATTATGGTTATGTGAACTAGAAATTTTTGTTAATATATGTTTTGTAAAATAAAAGTACAAGTATAATGTTGTATAATTTATTTTGCAAGGTAGAAATAATGTTTCAAAAGTCAAATATAATTGCACTCTGTCTTGTTATCAGAAAAAAAGTAGACAATAAAAAGATTAACTTATTCTTAAAACACTAGTTATCATTCTGACAGTCGATGCAGAAAAACTTTTTAACTCTTTTTCTGTGTATGTTGCACACGTTTGCTCTACATTCGGAACACTTAGTTCTTGACTTCCTATCTTCTCTTCGAGCGCAAAATTGACATCGGTTGCTTGTGCCTGGTTTAGCGTTCCTTTGCAGAGCTTCTACCCTTTCTCCATTTTCGGTAAGAAATAGTCAAATTGCATACAAAACAGATTTTTGCCTGCCTCAAGAATTCTTCTCTCTAGTTTTTACGTTCGGAAGTGCAAGTTGTTGGCTTAGTACTTGAAGGAATTTTCTGCGCTTGCCTTCATTTTTAGACCAATCAGAAAATTTTTGCGAAAATATATAATAGACGCATACAGTGCTGCCATGTCTACAATTTCAAAAAAACAGCCTTAGGAGCCACTGTCTTGTAACTCGAACACTCGAGTACTATCCACAGCACCTTTAGTGGTATTGTAGTGCAAATTTATAATTGGTTTTTTCTTCTTGCTTTCATTAGCCTTTTCTACACAATTGAACTGTGTTGATAATAAAATAACTGCCTTATTTGTCTGGGGCACATGCGAAGCAAACATCATATTATCAGCAAAAGCAAATAAAGAAGAGTATTTTCACGTCTAGCGTTTGCAAGGAATTCTTTAGGAACTTCTCGCTTATTCATTCTCAGCGTTCCGATTATAGTCAGTTCTTTTTCCAAAGATTTCTTTTGCTAGAGAAATGGAAGTGAAAATGTTGTCAGTTGTAACTCCTTTCCATGTTCCAAGGTAAGGTTGTTACACGCCCAAACCGCACTAGGCGTCGTGTATGCTTACTAATGTAAGCGGGTTGCCAAGACAGCTAACAGGGAGGTGGGCGTGGTCAAAATAATAAGTAAAATGAATGATTAATACGCTCAAACACCTTACACCGATATTCAAACAGCTTAGTCCGGGAAAATATATCTCTAGGCGCCACCACAATCGAAACTTTGCTAAAATAATTGTCTTAAGCTGGGTATTAATTAACCCTACTTGATTGTGGAAAGTAAGATTGTGCTTACTCAGTAAACTCTCACACGAGGGTTCTAAAACAAACACTCGTCCAAAACAATTCAACTCAAACTCAAATATTTTTAGTACTACCCAGGTTATTAGAAACTTTTTGAATACACCTCGTATACCAAAATTTTCACAACAAAATTTATCACTCAAATTCAACTGCATTCACGTAACCAACAGTTATAAAAAAAAACTGAAATACAGGGTCGTCACAAACTTCCTGATTGTACCCTGTACATCCAGAATACCAAAGTTATAACACGTTAACTGAATATTTTCTACGTATCCCTCGTATACATATAAAGTTAAATTTCTACTTAGTAATGAATAAATAGTTCTTCATTCAATGATCGATAATTAATTTTTAAAATTCCTAATCAAAAGAAAGGCAATGTCATCGGCTTAATAATTGTTACTCCAATATAATAGTGATAAAGTGCTGCAAAACAGTCAAACGAGAATAATCCTTGAAGGTTTAATATTCCTAACATGAACGATACCTTTTAAATTTAATTTAATTTTTATAATACTCCTGAATCGTATTGGACATTCGTAAATATGTAAGTTCTCAAAACTCCATCTCTTAGTGATACTTAATAAAATTTTAATTAACAGCTGATCCGTCATTAGTGTATTGCGTTGAAAGAAACTAACATGAAAATTTTTGCAATCAACCTGGCAAATATAACCTTTCAGGTTGTTTATTAATCTTAAAACCAAAATATGCAAAGTTTACATTCAAGTTGTCGAAAACTAGGTCACCAATTAAGTAAACGTCACAAATGTATCTCATAACTGGATAAATAAACAACAGAATAAAAGTTAACGATAAATATATATTGTCCTGCATAAAATAATAAACAAATGTTTACATACACTACCGCGTGGTTCAAAAACCACTGTCAATACAAATTTGCGTTTCTGCAAAAATTCTTACTACTAAAACAGCCAATACAACATAACTCGAGATCGATTATCTTTTTCCTTCAACACTAATTAATTAAAATAAAAATTTACACAACAATACGCAAATAAACTAACCAAAGAAAAGATAATCGTGCTCAACTGAATTTTCAAGGTTCTTAAAATTGTCCATTAATCCTTCGCTCTTCTTTCTTCTTTCTTCCCGTAAATTAATTATTTGTAGTCCATTTGTATTCCTTAAATTGCCTGAAGGCATAAAACAAGTACTCCACAATTTCAGCAACACTTATTCCTTTCTGCACTCGCGATTAGTCCAACTATGCGAGGTTATTACTCCAATAAACCGTAATAATCTGTACACGTTTGGTTGCCTCTTAAAAGTTTCTCGCAACCTTTAGGACAATTTAGCCCTTCCTTAACACAAATAAACTTTTAATGTCACATAAAATTACCTTAACCTTGGCTCAATTTACTACGAATACTTCGCTCACTTAAAGGTGGTTCCATAAATAATTTATACTAAAGATCAGTACAAGTTCACGGGCCGCACATCAACACTATAACGTAACAACTGTTAACTTTTTATAAATCTGCTTACGCACTTTTTCTTGAAGAAAAATAAACTGATTTTATCTTCAATCTCAATTTTTATTAATTGTTTTATTTATGAATGTCTTATACGAGTCATCCCCTTTCGGGTTACGCAGTTGTTTAAACAATGACTGCCTTCTATATTATTCACAAATATAACTCCAACTCAACCCATTCTGATTTCACACTTTACCTCGCGCGCGCGTCTCTCACCGAGCTCTCACCAAAAAGCAACAACCAACAACCCTCACGTCAATCTCTGACTTTCCTATTTATACCTTAAGCCATCCATCTTTAAATATGTCCGACTTCCTCGCTATATTCACCAATGGTATTCATTCAAACTTTCTTAGTGCCGACAGATGCTACCCTCTGTACAACCACGCTGATAACTACAATACATCGCCATGTTTGTTCTTACTTACAAATTTTACAATCACTTTATGGAGAAGCCATTTCTCGTCATCACATTCATTCAGTGGCCACTCTGGACCATTACACAACTTTCAACGTTTGTCTCTCACATGCGCTCGTCCTCCTTCCGCAACATTTGCAAAAATAAGTACCGTCTAAGGTCTCAAATCCCATTTACTTACACGTATTCTCAAAACTGATTGCATAACATTACGAGAACTTTCTGTAATTAACAATTAAACATACCGAATCTTTCTCTACATATTTTCTAAAACATTCTACACTTATACACTCACATCTTCTGGCCAAGATTACTCCTCTATCTTCCAACATTCCATTCTTTATCAAGTAGTCAACAGTAGCAACCATTATCGTCCCATCGACAAATTTCTTTTCACATTCACATTCATCAGAATCTATTTATTCCAACACCAATGTCTCTATAACATTCAAATACACGTATCCACATACTGAATGATATTTCTCCTAAATTTCCAGTGGCGTATCACCCACCCACATACATTATGCATATACACAAAAAAAAATTTTTTTTCGTTCAAACTCAATACACCCGTACTCAAAACACGTAATACACGTCATTATAACATCCTACATACAGTGTGCGTCAACGCAACCTTGCAAGGTTTGGCCGTACCTAGTACTACTCTTTGTCCCTGATTTACTTCTCGTTTGTTGTTTATAATGCCCGTGTAAACTTGGCTGTTCAAAACATATGCTGTTTCGAAATCTGCGTAAACCCATATTTTTATTCCATACCGTCCAGGCTTTCTTTTTATGTATACGTGACACGAACACTTACTGCGAAATGTTGCCCAGCGTTCGTCAACAGAGACATTTGTATTAGGTGAATAATTGTCTAAGCAGTTATTCACAAACTCATCATAAGGAATGCGAACAGCTGCTAATGGCTCCTTACCTTCTTCCCTTCCTTGCTGCCTAGTCTCAGGATCATCAAACCGGATACATCTAAAATCTGCTTAAATCTAGAAAGCACTGTTGTAAAATATGGTTGTTTGAACAAAGCATTTTCAGCCCACATTTCGGTAATACGATTTTTGCCTCTGGCAATCAAAGCACCAATGAAAGCTTGCAACTCCCCCACTGATATAGCGATCAATTGGCTTGGATGTATATAACAATTTGAAGCGTTTATGTAGTATTTACCTTGCGTTTACAAATTATGAGCACGTCTTCTAGTTGCAGGGATTGGATGAGATTCCCATTCAAAAGCAGACTTTGACGTATTAAATGTTACAGACTCTGTAGGAATTTGAATTTCAGAATTATTATTCACATCAATCTCATCCGGAATCTCTATTTGTTCTTCTACGTTGTCTTCTGTATCGCTTTCATCTTCATCGCTAATATCATATTCGAAGTCACTGTTATTTTCTTCTATTGTTATTCATAATTTATCATCCGTCAAACATTTACACGCCAAGGGTACACTACGAGCTACAGAATGAACTGAGAACAATTTTATCAAGCAGCGAATAACACACACGGCCGATTTCCTCGATCTCGCTCGACCAAGCGGGGTAACCAGGTAACCCCACTCACAACATTCGTAACTATAGGAAAAGTAAGTTACACAAATTTAAAATTCTACAAAAAATATGTCTATTCAGGTGTTTTCGAGGATTAGCTAAAGCATGGTATCGCCAAAATCTTTTTTTACAAAACATTGCTAAAAATATTTTTTCTGGGGTAACAAATACCCCGCTTGGTCACGGAAGGGTTAATAGATTTTAAACAAACCAGCAAATAAAGAAAATTCTGTAAAAATATTCTAACACCCAGTTCCGGTCCAATAGATCGGATGTACCTACTATCGACTGATGTTTCTGTTTAAGGGTTTTAAGGAATTCAGGACATTAACATAACATTGTGGATTAAAATATATAGAATCATAAGGAATTACTTTACTGATTTATGTCTAACCAAAATTTATACGTATCTAGGTTAAAACGAAAATTGAAAATTTTAAGCAAGAGTAAATAAAACGTGTGTAGGTATTAAATTGAATTAATTAATATTTCAATTTGCGTAGAATTACGAATTATGTTTAAACATCAAATATATTACCGTCTGATTATATTACAGATAGATGAACACAACATGTTAAGTAAATTGGGCATTGAAAAATCATTCAACTGTGTATTTAGTTTGTTTCTCACATTTTATTACATTTGTGTTACCAGTGTTGAAATGTATTTATTACGACTAAACTTTTTTGTAGAACATTTAGAAATTATAGAGCTGAAAAAATAATTATGGTCTTTCATTAAGAGAGAGTATTATTATAAGATGTGAAATGGGAAATTATATACTTCCTATAACTTGTAATAAGCTCCTTCGTAATTATGTGACTTCAAAGTGTTAAAAGGAAATTTTGTCTAATATTAGTGTCTTCAAGCTTAGTAACTAAGGATTATTAAACATTTTCAGCTGTACTACTTTCCTTATTGTTCCGTAGAAGTTGTAGTTTTAATTAATTTTAAACAGGACAGTCAGATATTAATTAAAACATAATCAATATACAGGGTGGATGTCTACTGCGTGGACGGATGATTGCTCCTTAACTATTAGAGATATCAAAACCAATTTTGGTGTGGTAATAGACGATCATTGGGCGTACATTCTAAAAATGTTTATATATATATATATACAGGGTGAGTCAGTTTTTTGTAGACAAACTTTAACAGGAGATAGAACACATGTTTCTAAAAAGAAAAGTTCCTATAAACATATGTCGTAGAAGGCTTCGTTTCCGAGATACAGGGTGTTGAATATAATTTTTTTTTCTCAAATTTTCATTATAACTCATAAACGAGTGCTTAGATTTTTTTCATGTTGGGGGGATAAAGTCCATTAATTAAGGGGCATAAAACAAGCGATAAGAATGTTCACAAACTTGCACAATGGCGGAGTGGAGGGGGTGCTCAACCCCTTTCATAAACAGAACTTCTTATGCCAATGACTATTTTTTAAAAAAACTTATATTCATTATCTACATACAGTTTAACAAAAATAATGTACCTTCTTCTGTTTCGAAATTCCTGTGCGTCCGGAGTTATTTTGATTTGTAGTGTTTGATGTGGTACTAAGTTAAGTAATGTGCTTTATGTGAATAATTGAATATAAAGTTTTTAATAAAAAAGATATAATAAAACATTTAGAGCTATTTTAGTAGCTAACGATCGTTTCTTTAAAATTTCAAATACATTTTCATTTATAAATAGGTAGGTTATCGGTTTTTTTTAGTATCCATTGTTATTATCCTCGTATAAAAAGAAATGCATAATTATTATTGTTATGCGGTCAATACTTTCTGTATAATTATGTATGTATCAATTTCGCCATAAACATGTATGTAGTTATTAAGTGAGATTCTAATAAGTTATAGACCGCTGCTCACTTGCTCTCATTAAAGAGCCGCCACTGTATCAAGCCATACTCAAATACAAGACTTTTGTAAATTGAAATCTGTTTAGTACACTAATTTTAACAATCCTTATTTATTATTGTAACAATACTTAATTAATAATTGTGAAATTAATAAGAATTCTTAGCAATAACGATTTATAAATAAATAACAATAACACTAGTATAATAAAATTAGACACTGTTCTAAATGTAAACCGTTCTTTTCAATACACATTTCACAGCGACGTACAATAGAACGTCTTAAGTTAACTAAATGATGCACCCTTATTTTATTGCAACAAAGTATGATACTCCTTAGAAAGCAAGTAAGTATTAAATTTTATATTTTGAAAGGTCAGTTTGACTTTTTACAAACACTTGCTTCATCTTGAATAATTTCACTGTTATTAATTATTGTTTTTAAGTTCAAAAAGTTATTTCATTTGATTTGCCAGTTTTTAATTAGTGTAACATGCCGTTTACATTTACAAATAGCGAACAAGCCGACATTCATTTTATTTATGGGTTCGCAAATGGGAATTCTAGTTACGCAGCTAGGGAGTATCGGAGAAGATTTCCAAATACACGACAACGTCATCATTCCGTTTTTGTGAGTATCCATCGTCGATTTGTTAACCAGAGTTTGAAAAATGTACATGGGGGCCGACAGAACAACCGTGGACGAGATAAAATTGGAGAGGGTATATTGCGTGAATTTAATAAGAACCCCACGACAAGTACTCGACGTACTGCTGTTGCTCTTGGTATTTCCCAAAGTAAAGTTTCCCGGGTTTTAAAACGGGATCACAGACGCCCATATCTTTTCAACCTGTTCATGGTTTATGTCCAGGTGACGCCGAACGAAGACTTAATTATTGTAGGTGGGTTCTTAACTCCATTCAAAATAATAGAGATTTCTTATTCAACATACTGTGGACTGATGAATCCTGTTTTACTCGTCGTGGTATCGTAAACTTTCACAATCTGCATATATGGGCACATGAAAACCCACATGCATTCGACCAAGAAGTTTTCAATGTGAATTTAGTACAAATGTCTGGATTGGAATTTACGGCAACCACGTGTTTGGACCTTATTTCTTGCCACAACGTATAAATTCAGAAAATTTCCTACAATTTTTAGAAGAAGAACATGTTAATATGTGGGAAGACATTCCTTTGAATTTAAGAGAACATTCTTGGTTTCAGATTGATGGATGTCCGGCCCATTATGGCAGAAATGTAAGAAATTGGCTAAATAATAACTACCCGGGGAGGTGGATAGGTCGTGGAAGTCCAGTGGCGTGGCCTCCTAGAGCCCCCGATTTAACGCCACTTGAGTCTTTGTATGGGGTTTCATGAAGGAAAAAGTGTATACCACTTCGGTTAATACACTTGAAGAACTTCACAATCGCATCAGAGATGCTTGCAATGAAATAAGGGTGTATCATTTAATTAACGTAAGACGTTCTATTGTACGTCGCTGTGAAATGTGTATTGAAAAGAACGGTTTACATTTTGAACAAAGTGTCTAATTTTATTATACTAGTGTTATTGTTATTTATTTATAAATCGTTATTGCTAAGAATTCTTATTAATTTCACAATTATTAATTAAGTATTGTTACAATAATAAATAAGGATTGTTAAAATTAGTGTACTAAACAGATTTCAATTTACAAAAGTCTTGTATTTGAGTATGGCTTGATACAATGGCGGCTCTTTAATGAGAGCAAGTGAGCAGCGGTCTATAACTTATTAGAATCTCACTTAATAACTACATACATGTTTATGGCGAAATTGATACATACATAATTATACAGAAAGTATTGACCGCATAACAATAATAATTATGCATCTCTTTTTATGCGAGGATAATAACAATGGATACTAAAAAAAACCGATAACCTACCTATTTATAAATGAAAATGTATTTGAAATTTTAAAGAAACGATCGTTAGGTACTAAAATGGCTCTAAACGTTTTATTATATCTTTTTTATTAAAAACTTTATATTCAATTATTCACATAAAGCACATTACTTAACTTAGTACCACATCAAACACTAAAAATCAAAATAACTCGGGAACGCACAGGAATTTCGAAACAGAAGAAGGTACATTATTTTTGTTAAACTGTATGTAGATAATGAAAATAACAGTTTTTTTAAAAAATAGTCATTGGCGTAGAAGTTCTGTTTATGAAAGGGGTTGAGTACCCCCTCCACTCCGCCATTGTGCAAGTTTGTGAACATTCTTATCGCTTGTTTTATGCCCCTTAATTAATAGACATTATCCCCCCAACATGAAAAAAATCTAAGCTTTCGTTTATGAGTTATAATGAAAACTTGAGAAAAAAAATTATATTCAACACTCTGTATCTCGGAAACGAAGCCTTCTACGACATATGTTTATAGGAACTTTTCTTTTTAGAAACATGTGTTCTATCTCCTGTTAAAGTTTGTCTACAAAAAACTGTCTCACCCTGTATATATATATATATATATATACATAAAGGGTGATTGACAAAAATGTTCCAACCCAAACCTGTGTTTTTTAAATGGAACACCCTGTATATTTTTTGCATTTATGGATTCATTGTCACATTTAGAATAAAAGGATAGAAATTTATATCTGTATCCCTAACCGTTCTGCAGATATCGTCACTTTAGCACCAAAATAGAGTCAACTTTGGAACCATGATGAGAGCGTTGTCACCACGATTTTGTAAATCTGTTTATACCACCGACTATTAATAATAGTCTACTAACAAACAAACTGTGAAATGTTTCGAAAACATGTAAAACTATACAGAATGATTAACTTACGCGAAATCCAATTCTTCTCAATTTTTTCAAATGCAACACCCTGTATATTTTTTCATATTTCGATTCCCCTTGAAAAGATACTAACTGATAATACATTTTATAGCCATAAGACGGACCCTTCTTGAAATATTGACGCTTTTACGTAAAAATATTCTAAAATACAAATTTACTATGGCAATAGAATTCGACCAAACAAATCAGGTAAGCTTGCCGCTCGTAATAAAGAAGAACAATTGAAGCTACTGTTTTGACAATTGTATAATCATTAAAATATTGTTCCATTAGTTTGTGCGTTTTTGAATTGTCGTTGTGTCAATTTTTGTATAAAATGAATTTTTCCAAAGAAGAAATGGTCCATATGATCTTTATTTACGGCGAAGCCCAAAGATATGTTTGCTGGCTACCCGTTTATACTGTGAACCATACCCAGAGAACATACAGCCGCGGAAAGAATCTTTTATGAATGTGGCTGAAAGATTTATAAATTCTGGAAGTGTGTGTTATCCCAAGCGCGCAAAAACAAGCCCAAATGAAGAAATTGAGTTTCAAGTTGTGGCATCTCTTATAGAAAATTGGCAAATTAGTAGCAGAGAGCTAAGTACACACCCAAACCTAAACAGAAATACAATTCGCAGCTTTAAGAAGAAACAAAAGAAATTGCATCCGTATCATATCGGCAACATCAAGCTTTAAGTGAAATAGAATTTCAAAATCGTGAATCTTTCTGCCAATAGGTAACTACTAAAGTAAATGAAGAACCTAATTTTGTTTATAACGTTCTATTTACGGATGAGGCAACTTTTCACAATAATGGCAGGATTAATACACATAACTATCATCACTATTCAGATACCAATCCACATATCTTTTTGATCACCAGCATTGATGGTCAGTTAATGTGTGGGTGGTATAATCAATTTTAATGTGGTTAGTCCTTTGGGAGTCTTACTGGAGAAAGATATTTACAGTTTTTGGAAAATGATTCACCCAAGCTTTTGGAAAATATTGAGGTAGATAATATTCGTACGATGTGGTTTCAACTGGATAGCGCCTCTTCACACTGTGCAATCAACGTTAGGCAATATTTCGACAGAAATTATCCGATGAGGTGGATAGGTCGAGGTGTTGTTCAAAACTGGCCAGCCAGATCACCGGATCTTACGTCTCTTGATTTCTTCCTTTGGGGCTACGTTAAAGAAAAAGTTTACCAATATCCTCCGACCACAAGCGAAGATATGAAAAATAGGATTAGAGCTTCGTTTCAATCAATTTCGCAGTTAATGTTGTTGCGAGTGAATTTTTCGTTTACCGAGCGAATTGCAAAGTGTTTATTAGCTAGGCGTGGTCAGCATTTTGAACATTTAATTTGAATTTATGGTTTTATTCGTTTGTTTACTTGTTCAACTTATTTTTAGGTGTAGAGAATTATTTTATTGTTTAGTTATTAATTAAGTTTTCCTATCACTTAAAGAATTTATTTGCCATTCGTATTTTCTTATTTGCGCTGAATTTTGTTCATTTGTTCTTCTGTATCTCAATATTTTCAAGCAAAGCGTCAATACCCCAAAAGGGTCCGTCTTATAGCTATGAAACCTATTATCAATTAGTATCTACTTTTCACTGGGAATCGAAATGTGAAAAAAAAAATACACAAATAAATGGGTGTTACATTTGAATAAATTGAGAAAAATTACATTTCGCGTAAGGTAATCATTCTGTATAGTTTTACGTTTTCGAAAAATTTCCCAGTTTGTTTGTTAGTAGACTATTATTAATAGTCGGTGGTATAAACAGATCTACAAAAGTGTGGTAACAACGCTCGCATCGTGGTTCCAAAGTTAACTCTATTTTAGTACTGAAGTGACAATATTTTCCAGAATGGTTAGTACTTTTATTCTAAATGTAACAATGAATCCAAAAATCCAAAAATATACGGGGTGTTTCATTTAAAAAATACAGGTTTTTGTCAATCACCCTGTATACACCTAAATATTTTTAGAATGTAGGTCCAATGATCGTGTATTATCACACCAAAATTGGTCTTGATACCTCTAATAGTCAAGAATAAATCCTCCGTCCACGCAGTAGACATCTACCCTGTATATTAAATATCATGCCATCTAACATTATCTTACACTCTAACCCACTCTTAAAATGTTTTCCCAAAATGCTTCTGTAACATACAAATCTCTGGCTTAATTTGACCGAAAAAAACCTGTAACAAATAAGGCCACCTTAAGGGTTTGGAATTTTTTCTCATTTAATTTTCAATAAGGAGAATCAAGGGTTGGTTTACGTTAGCACTATATCGTTTTATCATTTTATCTACGAACCTACAAACTTACAATATTTTTTTTTCTTGGGCATCGATTGCTTCGATCATTAGCCCTTACTATTATTGGCTCACATATAATTATATTTCGTTATATAAATGTATTTGCTTTAAAAAATTTATTAACGTGATCAATGATTTTTCCGTTAGGGCTAATATATGCGATAAACTATAAGGTAAGTTGTTATCTATTCTATGTTGATTGTATAGTTCACATTCTAGTAAGATGTGTTTAATAGTTATATTAGTTTTCACAAATGGGTTGGACCCTTCTATCCTCTCCTGGGGATAAGAGATATGCAGATGTTAGTTGACAATGACCAATTCTTAGACGGGTAATTATTACTTGTTCACGTCTATTTAGAAACGTCGGGTATATCGTTTTTTCAACCGTTGTTTTAATTTCTAATAGTTTGTTTTTGGATCTGTTCCACTGATTTTCCCAGATTTTATGTATTTGTTGCCTATAATATCTTTTTTGGTCAATGATATGTACAGGGATCACATCTGGTTCAGAGGAATTTGCTGATAATCGTGCAGCTTGATCTGCTTGTTCGTTTCCTGTGAGATCACTATGACTTGGTACCCACATAATTAGGATGTTGTATTTTTCTTCCAATAGGTGGGCAATTAATGATAAAATAATGTTTATTAAGTCGTCGTTTTCTTTCCTTCTGCGTATTGCTTCCACAGCGCTTCTTGAGTCTGTGCATATAATGTAGTTTTTATGCTGCTTATTATACCCGCAAAAAAGTAGTCCTTGTTTGATTGCCATGAGTTCGGCTGTGTACACACTTACCCAAGACTGTAAGGATAACATAGATACAGTATCTTCAAAGACAAATGCAGATCCCGTTCCAGTACTGGTTTTTGACCGATCTGTGAACATGAATTTATAGTTTTTGTATAAATCTTGAGTTTTTAGATAGTTTTGGTGGTATATTGTTGGATGGGTTTCCTGTTTAGGGTATAGTGTCATAGAGTTTATTATAAGGTTTTGTGCTCCGAACCACGGTGGACTTTCTCTTATACGGCATTGGAAGCAATTTGGTGTTTTATTTCCATAACGTTTTAACTCTTCATGGTACCTTATTATAGCCGGTCGTGTAATGGTTGGTCTATTCATAAATATTGTATCTACTGGTACGTTAAACATGATGCTGTATAAAGGATAGGCTGGTTGTGTGTAGATTCGGGCACCATAGCATAGTAGCAGACAGCTCGTTCTCAATGGAAGCGGTTTGTATCCTGTTTCGCATCCTATGGATGTATGCGGACTGGTACGGAAAGCACCTATTGCCAATCTCATGATTTGGTAGTAAAGAGCCTGTAACTTGCTTAGTATGGTTTTTCGTGCTGAATAAAATAGAATTGCTCCATATTCCAAACGTGATATGATCAACAAATTGTGTAGGGTAAGTAACATTTTTCTATCACTACCCCAACTAACGTTAGACATCACTCTTACAATGTTCAGCGCCTGCTTACATTTGGCCAAGAGGTTATTAATTTGATCTTTCCACGACAATTTTTCGTCCATCAGTATAACGAGGAATTTTATTACCCTCTGTGTGTTAATAGCGTTATTTTCCATTCGCACAGCTGGTTGAAAAGTGCATTTTCTTAACCTACAAAAGTGCACCGGTCGGAGAAAGTCTAAATCCAATCGATTCCGCTTTTTGTATTAATTTATCCAACTCGGTTTGCATAACTTGGTTGACGTCTTCCGAGGGCCCAGTAGTATAGTATAAACACAAATCATCAACGTATAGTTGTGTTTTTACTTTTGTTGCGCCTTTCAAAATCAAATTGTTAATTGCTATTAAGAATAGGGTCACACTGATGTTGGACCCTTGTGGGATCCCGTTAACTTGCACTCCTCGTGACGAAGTGACTCCACCTACTCTGATTTGTATTTCACGTGAACGTAGAAAGTCTTGTATAAATTTCGCCATTTTTCCCCTTACTCCCCATTCATATATTGTTTTTACTATATTGTATCTCCACGTGCAATCATACGCTTTTTCAATGTCGATAAACACTGCTAGGGAGTGTTTTCGATACGCAAAGCCTCTTTGGATCGCATCTTCAAGCAACACTAGGCTATCTAATGTACTCCGGCGCTTTCTAAAACCAAACTGGTAAGGAGACAGTAGGTTATTTTGTTCAATGTACCACATCAACCTTGCATTGATCATTTTCTCGTATAATTTTCCCATACAACATGTTAATGAAATGGGTCTGTAGCTTTCTGGCAGTTCCGAAGGTTTACTTGGTTTAAGAATGGGGATTACCGTGGCGACTTTCCATTCCTTAGGATACTTCTCCGAGTGCCAGATCCGGTTGTATAATATTAGAAGTGACTCCATAGCATGTTGCGGTAGGTGCTTTATCATATCGTACGGTATTTCATCATAACCAGGCGATGTATTTTTGCATGTCAGCAGGGCGTTTTTTAGCTCTTGCATTGTAAAGTCACAATTATAAGGTAAAGGTACACTCGTGTTCAAATCTAACTGTTTCTCTAGTAAATCTTTATTAAGGCGGAAGTTCAGATTATAACTTACATCACTACTCACAGTTTCAACATGTTTTAAAAAGGTTTCGGCTATATCCTATAGTCCAGAGATCTTTTGGCCCATATAGCTTAATTCCGTTGGAGTACTATATGAGTTGTGTCCAGCGATTTGTTTGACTTTCCTCCATATTACATCTGATGGTGTACGACAGGTTATTGGGGAAATATACTCGTGCCATGAGATGTTTTTCTGTTGCATTATTAAGCGACGTGCCACCGCTCTACACCGTTTAAATGTGATGCAATTTTCTGCTGTAGGGTGACGTTTGAAGTTGTTGTATGCAATTTTTTTGTCTTTAACTGCTTTTGCAATATCTTTGGTCCACCATGGCACGTTTGGTATTCGCAGAGTGTTTTTTGATTTAGGGATGCTTAGTTTGGCAGCATTTCTAATATTATTGTTCATGTTTGTAATGCATTTATTTATATCCTGATCTTGCTGTATTTTGTTTACTAGAGATGAAAATTTATCCCAATCCGCCTTCTTTAAGTTCCATCTAGGTAGTGCGTCAGTTGAAGGGAGTGCGGTGTCGGTTTCAATCAGGATAGGGATGTGGTCTGAGAAAATGTCGTTTTCTAGCGTTGTCCATTTTAATCGTATTGCCAGTGAAGGGGAACACATAGTGAGGTCTAGGCATGGGAATTTGTTTGATCTCGCACATACATATGTGGGGAATCCTGTGTTTAACATGATGTAATTGTTATGCGTTATTAAATCTTCAACTATACGCCCATTTGCATTTGTTGCTTCAGATCCCCACATTTCATTATGAGAATTAAAATCTCCAACTAGCAGAACTGGTTTTGGCAGCTGTTCTATCACATTTTGAAGATCTGTGAAGCTCCATTCATTGTTTGGCAAGTAGATGTTACAGATTTTAGTTATTATGGGAAACGTTATTTGTACTGCTACAACCTGTAACGTTTACTTGTTTATTCGGAATGTCACAACGAATGTAAATTGAAAAACCACCACATGCCCTAGGTCCTAATGGACTATGTGTGTGAAAAGGTAAGTAACCTCTTATATTAAATGGTTAATCTTGTCTCCTGCAGGCATAAACAAATTGGCGATCTGTCTACAATTATCTTTTTAATTTCTGGATAATGCGTGCTTAATCGATTGCAATTTATTTGGATTATAGATGCCATTGGAAAGCAATTTGATAATCAGTAAATTACTTTAGTAGATTTTTATAGACAGAGAGTTATAACGAGATAAAATATCAAATAGATAAAAACAGACTAACACATTATGACAACTAAGTTAAAATTGTGTGTATAAATAAATAATAAATAATAAATATAATATATGACTAATGTAAAATGACTAGAATATTATCACAGTTAAATTTTATGCACTAGTATCCTTTCGGGATGATCTAGGTCTCCCCGGAGGTCTTCCAGGTTTTTTTTTCGTTATATTTTTGGCTTCTTGAAGTACTACCTCCTCTATCGAGGCAATACTACAGTCAGAGGATTTTTCCATCATCCATCATCCATGGGTACAGACTCTGATTCTAAAGTCAATATATTTGATTTTTCGTTTACCATATAATTTTTTGTAGATACCTCAGCTTCAGCTATTGATTGTTTTATAAATTCCTTTAAAGTAACGGTGGGTTGTTTTATTTCTTCATTAACAACCTTTTTAACTTCGGGTATTATGGTAGGATTTGAGGAAACGCTGGTGTTTGTGGCAACAGCAGCGTATGAATTGTTGGGCGTTACAGCAGTGTTCATCATACGTCTATCTTCTGGATAAGATACCTTATGAACTATTTTTATTTCCTGAATTCGCTGTTCCTTCTTATGTACTTCACAAGCTCTGAAGTTTGCAGGATGGTCTTTATTACAGTTTGGACATTCTAGCGGAACTTCACACTGTAAAGCTTCATGTAAAGCTTTTCCATTGTTCATTGCATCTTATAATAGTGTGTCCAAACTTTTCACACTTAAAACAGCGCATCGGTGGTGGTATGTACGGTCTCACTTTGATGCTATAGAAAGCTGCGTTTATGGTCTTTGGTAGATTTATAGAATTGAAAGTTAGAATAATGTTGGCTGTATCTATAAGTGCGCCATCTTTTTTAGTTTTTATTCTTTTAACAGCAATAACGTTCTCTTGTGCGAGACCTTCCAAGATTTCATCTTCGCTACAATTTAAGAGATCTCGACAGTAGATGACACCCTTAGATATGTTTAACGTGTCATGTGGTCTAATTTGCACTTCAAAATTACATAATCTCTGGATTTGCAAAAGGCGCTTTGATTGTTTACTTGACACAGTTTTAATTAACAATAACCCTCTAATTTTCCTAGTCTCCTCTACCTTTCCAACTAATCCGTATAACGCTTTAGATATCAGAAAGGGACTAATTTTGGAGAAATCTCCTTCCTTTTTTTCAATAAGCAAGAACCGGGGATGGTTGTCCTCCTTTTCGCCGCTTACGACAGGGAGCGAGGGAAAATTTCCGCTCTCTCGAATAATGGATTTTTTACGCTGCCCATATTCAGCGCCCATTTCTAAGGATCGACCCTCATTTAAATTATGAAAACTCATAGGGTTCCCACGAGAAGAGATGAAATATACGTCAACTACAGCAGTGCACCTATACCACAGCAAGGCTAAATACTGTGGAGAGGCGCCCGTTTCCCCACAGGCGTTTCAACGCTAAGGACCAGGCTTCACCCTGGCCACGCTCAGGCTTCCCCTTGCGCAATCCCGTCAGCACCTAAAATTGCCAAACGACCTTGGGATTGGGGGATTTTTTATAGAGGTTACCTTCCTCGCAGTCTAGGCGGTGAAGCCAAGACCACCTATCACTACCTGTACGAAGTTCCCTAGCCACGCTCTGCTAGAGTCTCTGAAGTACAGTTCGCGGTTGCGGTATTAGGAGACGGTCAGCGCTCAGCCGCCCCCAGCAGGGACATCCCGGGCTAGCCACTCCCTTATACGCTTTTGACAGCGCATGTCCTGGGAAGTGTAGAGGAGTAGAGAGAAAGGGAAGTGGTCTCGCAGCTTTCGCTGGGAGCCTGAAGAGATCAAGAGATGGATCGAGGGTGCTCCGACAGAAAAGAGTCAAGGAAGGGAAGCCACTCAAGACTAGTATAAGAAAAGTGTGCTTCCAGCTAAGGGGAACGCAGGGTTGCCATCCCTGTCCTCGTTAGATACGAGGCCCCACGTAGACTGGTCCGCGACACCTTATCCTCTAGAGCTAACAGTGGCGGTTTAACGCCACGAGCTCATATTTCGGTGTTGGCCTTGCATCACTTACGATCATTTGCAAGGTCATTCCCCTACCCGCCACCTGGGGACGCGCCTAGTAGATAGTTCAACCCCTAGGAACTTACAATATTGTTTTCATCCTTATTATGCCACAGCTGTAAAATTAAAAATCTGCTTTATAAATAGAGGGAAAAGATATCTATCTATCTTTTAAAAAAAGTTTACATAAGATGAACAAAAGTAAATTCTTTGCATTCAAGATAAGTACAACAAAATGAACTCTGGTCTTAAAAAAAGTCCATCAATTACGGTGAGCACTTCGGACACAGAAATGATTGCTTATCGGTTTTTGCAAGGCCGACATATTCTTTATGAACATTTGCACATATCCCTGAATATCTAAAATTGTGTATGTGTTGTAGACCAAACAGTAGCATGATTTCGTTTCCCTGCTGCTCTTGTAATTTGCATTTCAGTTTTTCTGGGTTTGGTAGTTGTTTTGGTACTAGTAATAAATTGTACATAAAATTTGGACATATGAATTTAATGCATTGCACTTTGGCTTCGATGTCACCTTGAAGCAATTCTGTGAAGCCAGTGTCTATCATTTCATGAATTTTGCAACTGCTCAGGCAAATTGGGATTTGCCGACGTTTTGGCCGAGAAAGCAATGTTGGTAAGTAGGTACTGCGGCACTTTACCGTGGGAAATTTTTGAAGAGGGTAGGAAAATTTTGCGGGTCGTGAGAACAATATTTTGGCAGTTTTTGGAAATTGACCCGGGCCAAATCGTTTGATATTTGCCGCTATTGCTTTTGATTATTAGACGTGGGAATACTTGAACAGCGTGCCTTTTTGATGTAATCTCGCGTATTGTTATCTGGCGTAGAGGTTATGGTGACAACACAATAATAGGATTTTGGAGAGCATGGGTTGATGAAATGAAAGAAAACATAACAGCCTATCCTTGGTAGGTGTTTATTTACACAAAATATCACACTTATAATATAGCATTAACTTATTTTACACAGGATGTTATGCATAAGGTGCGTAAGGATTATACAATAGGACACTTCACTACAATAGTATATTATGAAATTAGTATATAATGCAAGGGATTATGGCAGCAGTTTTTATCATTGCCATAATCCCGCATTATAAACGAATTTCATATGCTATTTTGTCGTCGAACTAGCCACTTTGAGACACAATTTATATGAAATAATAATTTCAGATCGTTACAAAAAAAAAACATAATTTCACAGTAGTTCATGAACAGTTTTATTATAGTTTTGCATTATAAATGCCATTTATTTTTTGTAAATAAACAAATTTTGCAAAAACGGATTCAGAAATCGATGAAGAAATCCTCAAAAAGCAAAAGCTGAGTTGAGTCTTATACCTAAAAAGTCCGAATTACAGAGAAGGTTTTGCTTGCGTATTTCCTTAATCAGGTAAGTTTGTTACATCATTTATTAAAGGTAATCATTCTTTGTATTTATTTTATTAGTCGAAAAACTACAAATCGTCTTCATTATGGTGCATGTACTCCAAAATAAAATGTATACTGACTTCCATAAAAATTGCAACACCTAGAATTTGTTGAACGATTTTATTGAAATTTTCGGCAACGATGTCTTTCATTAGAACAAACAAACGATTAAAATTTGAATAAAATCTAGCTAGTAGTTTTTTTTTTGTTTTTTCCTTTGCACTTAGTAACAATAAATTTGAAGAAATAAACCAATCAGTGTGTAATTAACTGTCAATTTTGCAAATTGTTTGTTCAAAATTTCGTTCTGAACAATGCCAAGAGTACGTCGACATTAACATTTTTCGCAATTGGCTGATTTTGAACGTGGCCGTATTATTGCATGAGAGAGGCCGGACTTTCGATAAAAGAAATTGCTCGTCGTGTAAACCGAAATGTTACAACGGTATTGGTCCAAAAGGTCCGAGGAAGGGGTGCAACAACGTCGCCCTGGATCTGGACGTCCCCGCAGGACTACAGATCGCGAAGAACGTCGTTTAAGACTTTTGGCTACAAGAGACAGATTTTCAACAACTCGATCGATTGCAAATGATTGGATGAAAGGTGTAGGACCCAGAATGTCAATGTCATCTGTTTATCGCCGGATTAGGTCTTATGGGCCGCGTTCATATCGTCCATTTTTATGTCTTCTTCTTACACCACTACACATGTACGCAGGATAGAATGGAGCAACGAAATAGCGAATTGGGCGCAAGAATGGCATCGAATTGTGTTTAGTGATGAGTCCCGATTTTGCTTGTGGGCCCACAATGGTCGTAAGAGGGTCAGACGGATGCGTGGAGAACGTAAAAATCCAATATTTTTTGTGGAACGCAACAGCCCTCACACAAGGAGTAATGATATGAGGTGCAATATGTTACGGTAGCAGATCACCCTTCGTCTTCATTGATGGCAACTTAAACGCCGCTGGTTATATTGCCAATGTGCTAGAACCAGTTGCACTTCCATATCTTTAGGGGATGGAAATTCCCATTTTCCAAGAGGATAATGCCCGCCCTCATACGGCAAGGGCTACAACACGTTTTTTGGAAGAAGATAACATTACCGTCCTCCCATGCACTTCTCGGTCGCCTGATTTGTCGCCCATTGAACATGTATGGGATAAGGTCGGTAGGCGACTGGGTAATTAACCACACCCTCCAGAGAACTTACACGATCTCCGGTTACGGATTCAAGAAGCTTGGGTTGATATACCACAGGCAGCTATGGATCACTTGATTGAAAGCATGCCACGCCGTCTAAATGAGTGCATTACAAATCATGGCGGAGCAACTCGTTGAAAAACACATTTCTAGTTTTTATTCTTTTGTTTACAAATATTAATCGTTTGTTTGTTCTAATGAAAGACACCGTTGGCGAAAATATTGATAAATTCTATGTGTTGCAATTTTTATGGAACATCAGCAAGTTTTCAAACCTTTCGGCATTCTTGAAAAACTGTTCTGTTGGGTACATACCAGAGAAGTCATTAGTGTTTTCAAAAGAGCACTTACTTAATTTTTTTCTTGAAACACCCAACGTCAAATACTTACTTATGATGGTAAATTTTTACTTTTAATATTATTCTTAATAAATACGATTTCAGGTAGTTGCAATATTTGGTGTGTTTGGCGGTTGCAGACGCATAGAATTGTACAATGTGTGTGTTGGGGGATATTAAAGGAGAAGGTTCTGTCTTTGTGATTTATATTAGAGATACCAAAACACATGGACCCAGGGTTTTTACCGTATTAAACTATGACAGTAGAGTAAATTATATTGACCTCATTAAGAAGGACATGAGTTTAAGGCCGAAGCATTTGAAGATTTAAAAGTTTTTTTATTCTGCACTGGGTGTAAATGTACCTGTAGTCCTATTACCATTAACACATTTGGTCAGATTCGTCGACAGATTGCCAAGTATTTAAATATTCCCAGTCCCGATCAATACAAAGGACATTCATTTCGTAGAACTTCTGCCACAATCTTGGTAGACAGTGGAGCTGACATTAGAACTTTAAAACGGAATGGTGATTGGAAAAATAATGCTGTTGCTGAAGGGTACGTGGCTGGTTCGAAAACAAGAATAAAATTGCCAAAACCTTATGATCTAGTAGCGTACAAAAAATGAGTAACCGAGAAATATCTATAACAACATCTTCAAGCAGTTCAAGCGAATGCCATCTTGAAACATCTGGGGGAATTTCAATTACCGGGAAATTCCAATTGCACCATTAATATTAACATCAGTAAACAATAATTTCTTTAATATTACATTAATTACAGATCATATTCTAACTGTAGTATTAATATAAATAAATGATTTGTTCAATTTATTTGTTTGTGTTTCGTCGTCAAGACGACTTTATGGCACATTACAGCACGCATGCCATAAAGTGACAAATTATTAACGATTTTGACATTAATAACCAAGGCATTCTAATGCTAGTCGACGATAAAATTACATATCTACCGTCCAATATGGCATTATACAACCTACGTTTTTTACACCAATGCAGATGTGATGAACCATCAGACGTAAGCCACCTTTTTGTGCAATTTGACCGTAAGTTTAGTCGTGTTAATTGGAAATACATTGTGGCCAGACGATCGTTTTATAACCTTAGATGTAATTAAGACCATTTTTTTTATTTTATAGAAATTGATTATTTGTATGGCTTTATACGTTTATGATATTCCTTTAACTTTAAACAGTCACGTCACATTCTTTAGAACTGGGTCATAAATTCTTTGATGTAGCTTCCAACACCTTTATCGGCCAATGTATCGGTCAATTCACTTAAAAATTACCTAATGGTTCATCGTACTGTACCGAAAGTGACATTGTAAATAATGGAGTCCGTATCGGAGTAGATAACCATATCTTATTGTATTTTCAAACATTCATATTAGCTGTGCTTAGGTCGTAGTGTAAGCGGCAAGCACGACATTTACGGTGGATAGAGATTTGTATGCTTCGTTTTTAAATTCCCAGTTAAAAACTGACGTGTTTTCATTAATTGATAAAATTAATAAGATTAGTTATAAGATCATGTTATAAAATTTACTAGGAGATCTGACTATACTAGTTTCATTTTTCTTCTTATGCTGCCCCAGCTTACCCCAGAACGAGGTAAAAGAGCATTCTCTTACTGCCGTATACCGCGGTTCTCCTCTATTAAATCTATTAGGATTAAGGTGAATACCTTCGGTTTCAAAATAATCGTTAACATATTTACCCTTTTTTCTCAGGGGTGTCTCAATAAAACGGCCATTCTGAGCTCTGGTATTTGGTAACCTTTTTCGACTGCTTTCTTAACTTTATGTATCACTCACGTACTTGTTAACGGGCGTTCATCATCGTTATGTCCATATATTCTCTTCTATAAGAACGACAAAGAACAAACATTAATTTGCTATTCATTTTTACAGGCAGCACTGGGCTGAAAAATAATTGCGGCAGTAGTATGATACACTTAATTTACCCATGTCTCGTTTCAATCTGGGTTTTTTTCTGTTTACCCGATTATATTATATTAATTTGACAATCTTGTTCTTCTGGTTGTCACGTTGCCTGTAACCACCTTTTGGTATTAACCAAATGATGGTTTTAAAAATGTGCGCCGAAATAGCTTCTTACATGTTCCCGGTACCGTGACGCTTTAAACGGACAGACCTTTTCCTCTGTTATCATTAGTTGTCGAAATTAAGACAAGACTGTGCTAATATGTCAACATCCGGTACATAATATTCTATAAACTCCTTTTGACAGTCAAACGTATAGTTTTTAGTCACCTTTTCCGGATGCTACGATAATAATGCTTCTGTCGTTACACCTGAGGTCATATGGATCGAAAGATTTTTATGAGACCAATTAGACCGATATAGTTTTGATTCCCTGTCATATTAAAAAAGTGTGAGAAATAACCTCTCTTCAGTTCCGTCAGACCCAACAGATTTGGTAATTTGGTAAGAGTTATTGCAAAGTAGTTTAACGAATCTAGAAACTGTAATAAAGCGATAAATCCACAGAGTCCGTCAGAAAAATGTATACACACTTTAAGGAACGAAAAGTGTTACTTATGTGTTTATGTTACATGTAAATACTGATCACATATGTTGTATTGCCTTCAATTCAGCACATAGTTACATTAAATGTTCAAAATGTTGGCCGTAAGCAGCTAGACACATAACGGAACGAAGAGCGGTCGCCGCAACTACTTCAGTCAATATTTCAATAGAAATTGCAGCACATGCCGCTGTAATTTTCTGGCGAAGTTCCACCAGCGTCCGTGACTTGCGTCGGTAGACTTGATCTTTCCCAGTTCCCCACAAGTAAAACTCCATACGAGTTATATCTGGTGATCGTGGAGGGAACTCAATGGGCCTCTTCATCAAATCCTGTGTCCCTGAAAATTGTCATCCAGGAAAGCTCGTACGGCTAGATGAGCGTAACATTTCCAAGTAAATTTCTCCAGTGACAGTACCATCAAAGAAAAATGGTCATGCTAAGCACCTAGATGATAGTCCACACCACACATGAACCCCAGGTAGATTGACCGCCTTATCGACATGAACATACGGTGCCCAGTACACACAGTTATGCCGATTCACTGTTACATTAAGTTTAAAAACGGTCACATCAGTCCACACTACCTTCGTCACAAATTGTTGTTCTTCAGTTACTATTTGTTGATACCATTCGCAAAATTACATTCGACGATCAGGATCGTCATCATTAATCGCGTATGGTAATCGTGGAATGTAAGCTTTCCACTTTCACAATTCGTCGTAAACGTGTGCTGCTAATCCCCACTTCACGTGCACATTCCGTAGCAGACTTGTGTGGAGAAACAACAAACTTCTCCAACATGAAAGCCGACGATTCATGACTTGTAGATGTACGCCGTCTTCCCTATCTTCCTTTGTGAATATCACAAATGGTTATGTGCTCCTCAAACTTGTCAACTATGTGTTTAATTGATAAGCGGGTTGGAAGGTTTGAAACTCCCGCCTCCACTGACGCTGCACTTTAATGGAATTATCAAACCTGATAAATCACTCCAGAACCCTTTTTCGCTGCTCGAATGTCAATGGTCCACCAGCCATTTTCTTCTGTTTTGTTTTACAATCGTACTCTTTACATTGTTGCATCTACACCCATATGAGTAACGACATATTTTAATGAAACATGATACTACATATTGTCCGATCCAAGTTCGATCAAAATTCATAGATATAATCTGTTAAAGTGTGTATACATTTTTCTGACGGACTCAGTATGTCGACACGTTGGGAGATAAATTGTAATGATTCACTTAAAAGTTAAGACTTAAAATGCTACTTAATCTTTCGCCACCACATTGGGCGTCAATGTAACTTCTCCATCTTTGTTGAAAGAAAAGTAATTAATTCTGTATTGTAACGCCGGTATTCTTTGTCCAGTTCAGCTTCTTTGTAGATGGTTGTGATGTAATTATAATCTACACTCAATATAAATTGTTTAAGTTATAATAAGCAACAAAATAAATAATACTAACTTTACTTCTAGAATGCTCAAAACTCATTTCCAATATCAGTTATTGACACTATTATATGAAATTTTTAATAGAAATTAACCCTGTTCAATCCTGGTAAGGTGCCTTTAATTTAAATTATGAATCGAGCTATCTCAATATTTATTTTTATTTATTTATTTTGATTTTCCAAAATCACATACAAAATTAAATTATAATACTATTGTAAAGCCACTGTTGAACAAAATCAGCTTTCATACTAAAAATACATATTCTATTTAAGGTTATATCAGGAAAACAAAATTAAGATACGGCAAAACTAAAATAAATACTTGATATAATGTAAACTTTATGTAAACCACTTTCAATATAATTTCAATCGCTAACTTTGTTGACAGTTATTATTATTTAAGGCTACTATTGAAGATTCGATCTATCGATAAAACGATAAAACTGCAAATTAAATCAGTGTGCAATTTACATCTAAATCCCCCGATATAATAATATTATAAGGTTACTCCAATCTACCTATTAATATAAAGTTCTGTTCAAAATTTTGACTTAACTAGTGTAATTAAATTAATCTCTGACCTTTAGTCATAGATATTAATTTATATTCCAATTATTTATGTAGTGAGTTAACAATATACAAGTAGTGTGCTAAAAGCTTCCTCTACTTAAGGAACGACGACAAATTTCATTGTTACATTATACATTTCGATCACTTAAAAATAAAAAAATTAAGATATTGAAAAATTTATATTAATTTCTTGTAAATTAACCATCTAAATATAGAATACCTGTGTCACAAATAATTTGAATATAAGTGTAAATTTTGTACCCTATTATGTACTAAGTTACTCTATGTACTTATTTTTAACTTAATATAGTGGTCTATTTTCATTTGTAATAAATCGAATAATTGAACACCAGGGTAAAGTCTGACTACCCAAAGGCAAACTAAGCATTAAGTACAATTGCAACACATTTATTGCATGACGTC
Organism: Vesta saturnalis; assembly: GCA_036346205.1. Taxonomy (NCBI): domain Eukaryota; kingdom Metazoa; phylum Arthropoda; class Insecta; order Coleoptera; family Lampyridae; genus Vesta; species Vesta saturnalis. The sequence continues at coordinate 10,294,484 of JARFJB010000218.1, read as the reverse complement.
ATATACATACAAATTGAAGTCTTTTATATAAATCCTATCGACTCTGTAATTGAACTGCTTAATCTACGTACATATACTATACATTCAGTGGTCGATTTCGGACACAATTATTTGCTCTATCAATAATTTTAATATAAAGAAACATAAGTTCTCTTACTAACTTGAAATTAATAATCCATTATCCTTCGGGATCACGATATGCCAATCTGTTTGCACTTTAATTGATTTCTTGAAAAACCAATTTATTTTCGTTTCAGCAATGAAGGCATACAATTGTTTTTTACACAAACCTTTAAACACCTGTCTTAGCTCACAGGCATAAGAAAGCTTTACGTATATTTGAACTTCGCTATTTATTTCGTACTACTGCCCCAATTCAACATGAATTTATTTAAAACTTTTGATATTCATCTTATTATCTATTTAACAATAGTATAGAACCACAACACAATTGTTATATCTAGAAGCGGCGCTACCGGTTAAATTGTCGCATGTAAGAATAGGTTGTTCTGAAATGCTTTCTATTCAGAAATTTAACATAAACTTATAAATTAAGGAAAACTCATATTAAAAGCTCACATTTTAATTTAAATAAAATTAACCAATATATTCTACAGATTTAGTGATGAGATTCATCAAAAGTAAAAAGTAGCTTCCATTTAGTTACACGCATTTCTTTCAACAATTCTGTTTATAGCTACACTTTCCACATACATATTTTTGACATGTTTTCGGGGTTTTGTTTGGCATGCTCGGCGTTTTCGTTTTTGAGTGGTTCTGCAAGTTGTAGCTTCTAGGGCTAGTTCGAGTAAACAATATTTTCTCTCATTTATTGCTGCCAAGTCCAGTGAACTGTAAAATACATGAACTAGCCATTGGCGTGATTTAGCGTTTACAGAATGCTTGCGAGCCATTTGATCTATAACATCACTCCCGTACTTTGTATCATTACAGTGCAGTACCGTCTCTAAAATTGCTTCTAGACATTGTTTCTTTGAAGAAAGAAAGGCCCAACTTATTAGACCATAGGCTATCCACTTCTAAGTTTTTAGCATCGTGTGTACCACTTACAAATAGCTATGAAGGCATCAAGTTTCTCCAAGGACAACGTATAGTGTTTACTTTCTAATTGCCTCCAAAAGCTACTGATTTACCTAACATTCCTTTTTGATTTGGCGTAAAAAGTTGGACCAGAATTTTCCCAAAAAATGTTCCTCTAGGCGATTCGTCCTGCGGAAGGCTGACTAGCAGCATTCACTGTCCAAACCGACCCATCCTTCAACTTTTATGACGGATCTAGATCCATCGGAAATCTCCTTTTACTTTTTGATTGTTTGAAGTGTTATTTCTCTTTATCACTGTTGTTCGTAATGATGACTGTCACTTCATTTTTGTTATTTTGAGAATTATTGCCATTATCTGAAACACTATTCGAGACACTACTAACTAATCTAAAATCAATGTTATCTTCTTCGCAATCCGAAATAGGTGGCGATTGAGGTTCATTCTTAGATTGATCGTTCTTTGCCCGACCAATCCATCACAATAACTAACGTTTTCCCTTATATAAATATACGGCACCTACATGTTGAAACCTGCAAATTGTTAGTCTGTGCACGCATATTGTACGTGGTAAATAAATTTCATATTTTTTCGGGAAATAATATATATATATATATATATATATATATATATATATATATATATATATATTGATAACTAAAGATTTGCTAACATAAAAATGTGTAAAAACTGCAGCGTTCAAATTGACTGGTTCGGCGGTTTAAAGTTTATCATCTTCAATCCCAAGAATTTATTTGACGTATTTTTCGTAAATTTTTGTTAAAATTTCTTTAGCAGGGTTTAAACAAAGCAAGAAAATATAAATTAAAAAAAAATTATTACAAAAAAACCATTACATGTCCAGTATTTTAGACAACAGGTCTTAAGTGTAAAATTCAAAAAAACATTGCGTCTCTGGGGACATACACAAACATATCTTACAATTTACACAGAAATATTTGTTTTTTTTACAGCCTTTATTTCGACAGCGCATATAAATGTTTTATCATTAACGCTGCATACTGGTAAAGTTTATTACTAGTAGTCCTGACATCTATTGGTGAATCTTGAGTCTTTTAGCAGGTCTACTTGCTTATTTGTTTGGTTTGCCCTCCAAGGGCAAGAGATGTACCAATATAAAATTTGAATTCCAGTAAGTTGACGATACAGCTTTTCTGTCTCAGCGTACTAAGCAGTCTTGACGGTATTCAATCCACGAATTGGTAATTGCTAAATTGACCAAATGCTTAAGGCCCACTACTCCCATCGAACGGTTGTAACTAGTTATGAAATTTGGGCATGGAACAAGAATCTACTCATCGAAGGAACCGCGACATTCCGAAAGCAGCGCTTTACCTTTTTTATGTGATCTCTAAAACCCCGAGGAATTCGATTGTTCATAACTGTTCCTACTCTTAATATTTATTTAGTCAGTAGATTTTCTGACGTGAAATAACGATCAAAATAAATTATGTGCCCTGGAGACAAATCCGCTGAAAGTAACTTTACTAAACGATCCAACAATTCCTTATTCTTTATTGGTAGAATCCTCTGGCTTTTGTTTTTAACATACCGGTTTGGGTTGTGGTGCCGGTAAATGGGATCATTCGTTCATCGATGCACAGTTTACTGCTTCTCGGTAGAGTAACACATTCTCTACGAACCGTTTCGATGATAGGTTGAACTCTCCATTGCCGATTTGATTTCTTTTCGTCGTCTGAAATACTTAGGTTATCAACTGGGTGTAAAAATTTCTCAATTTAGTAATTCGATCTCTCGGTAATTGAGTAATCATAGGTACTACTTCCTTTCATAAGGTACAATCGCAATTGGGGCAATCCAAACATGTCCATTAGAATATGTATTCCTGTGAATCTGCGATATTCTTTTGCTGTTAACTTTAGCGGGTTTATTTAAATTAGACTACATGGCAAGAATATTACTTTGTTATGATACATTTTTCCACAGCTTATCTAGGAAATATTCCAAAAAATGGTTCAGTGGTGTCCAATATTCATGTTGATCTTGTAGCTGCCATTCTTCATCAAGGTAAATCTCTACCCGATTTTCGAAAAGACCCTTTTCCCTTTATCTGCGAGTATATGTTTGCCACCTGAAAAAACCTCAATATTTACGCCAATCAAATTGAAAAAATTTGCATTAAACACACCTTTCACAAAAAAAAAAATTAACTTATACGCCTTTTAAAACCATCTAATAATTTATTAAAACATTCCAATAAATCTCAAAACTCACCAAGTTTTTGATAGAACGCCATCGCTAAGCTAGCAAAACGTGCACCGTCCAAATTAAATTGACGCTTGACCACGTTGCCAAACCTTCCTAACCAAATAGTTTACTGCACATATTGGAAGGTGCAGCTCGCTGTACTGGGGGCCGGAAATCATTCTATGAGAGCCTGAAACCAATACAAGAATAATATGAAAAATGTGCAGCGATCTGGACGTGTGGACCGAGGAAGATACCGTGAAAAAGGTTTAAACCAAAGAAATTGAAAATATTTCTGGTAATGCAAAATTTCGATTATTTTATCGAAATTATAAAAACCACAACTCGATATTTTTAAATATTAGGAAATGAGAAGAGTTTGAAAAGTTAAGACGGTCAAGTAATTCGACGTTTAGGTCCTTCTAAATGTAACATACAGTCACTAATAAATTTAAACAACTTTATGTTTAATGATTTTTTATACAATTTCAAACTACATAATTAAAATGGCCGCAAACCGACCGTTCCGCTTTGATGTGAAATAAAGACTGTATATCCGTTCAAAATGGCACTAGACCCGATTTGCAACCGTCTCACGTTAATGTTAAATGAACACTTACCTTCTCACCCCCCAACTTCGTGTTACACCTGTGGGCGTATTCAAACTCGATCACGTTATCTGCTTTCACTCTTGATGGGCTACAAATATTTCTTAATCCTTCGTTCGAACTCGACCACCACATTATCTGTTTATCTAGTTTAGATTAGATAAACAAAACTACTGCAACCTAACAAAATTAGATTAGGTAAACAAAACTACTGTAACCTAAGAAGAGTCTTAATCCCCTAGTTGAAGATCGTAGCCGTGATCGAAATGCGGATTGTGGGGCGTGTCCCTTTCGTGGTCGAGTGCGAGAACCTCGATTCCTGTCGCGTATCCAGGGTATCAATACTTTCAATCTTCCAATAAAAGTTTCGTATACATTACCCTTTAGATTGACTTTTCAGGATAATTTGTTAAATTTAATATAAATGTCAAATTTAATCATTTTTACAAAACTTAGATATCTGAATATAAATGAACTAGGTTTTTACCCGATAAAAATCGATGATAATCAATTGTTTAATGAATTTCACACTGAATTTTTTATTCCGCCATAAGGAGTCTCCGTTGAACCAATTTTTGCAAAAATACAAAAGGCGAAAAAGTTATTTGTAAAACTGCTGAGTGTCCGATATGAAATTATCCACTACAAGCCCTTGACCAATTTGTGTTAAAGAGAAATGTAAATAATGCGACGTTTAGTTAAATACCGACCGTTCGTAGTGTTCTGCAAAAATCAACCGTAATACTTTAGTAAATAGTTTCGACAGTGAATCATATTCCCTTGAAGTCGGAACTAAGTCGCCGCTTACTTATAGCAGTAGTTCGCAAACATTTATTCATACGTATAACGTTAGCTCACCCATTCAAATATTTATACATCTCGTATTTCTTAAAATAAACTACATTTTTTCACATTCTAAGTACATTTTTAATCTAAATATATAATTATTACTTTTTATTAACAACTAAAATCGATGACAAAATATTTGAATGGGTGAGCTAACGTTATACGTATGAATAAATATTTGCGAACTACTGCCAAAACACCAAAACATAATCTTTCAAACTCTGCTGTTTGACGAGTTTGATGAAATTTCATATTAATTTTATTGACAAGTGCTCTTTGTCATTTTCAAAACAACATGATCAATGTTGTAACCAGAGGTGGCTCGTTATCTTCTACAATTTTTGAATGAATTTTAAATTTCTTATTAATGTAAATACGTCATTAAAATTATTTCACAGTTTTTAATGTTAATTTGTGAACTTATTTTGAATTTGAATATATGATTCATGTTATATTTACACAAAATGTTTTAATACGTTTTGCAATTTATTTTCAACCCTTTCCAGTGACTTAGTTTTATTCTCAAATATATGAATGTTTGGGATAAAGTTCATGTTGAATACGAATAATGTTTACTCAATGTATATTTCACTTATTTAATAACAAGCATAAAACTTTCTTTTCAAAAAACTTAACACTTCATAAAAATAAAGTAACGTTCAATTCAGGATAACAAAAACACAGAAAAATGTAACCAAAAAATTGTTTCACTTCAAAACCTAATCTTGCCTAGATGCATATAAATTTTGTACTGTGCATTATGATCAGGAGTGAGATCTGTCTGTGTCAATGTATGATTTAAAATAAACTGATGATTGCAAACGCCAACATTATGAACCAGTTTTTGAATGTTTATACCGATATTACGTTTTCAGTCAGTATGTTTTGCAGAAAACCGCACTTTTGATAAAAACACAATTTTTTTCGTCTATAATTTTTTCACAATACTGCACAAACACAATGAGAGAAATTTAGGTGTAACAGGAAACATGTTCCATGTTTTCCTCTTGCATGATTTTCAAGTCGTAAAACCAAACACTGTCTATTTTCGGAGATCCTTTATCTATAGGCATATAACACAGACGATTTATGATTATGAAAATATTTTTGACCGCGTAAAGTTCTTTCCCATTTTTCACAGTTAACTTTCACTCATCCTTCTGGCGGTGTTTGTTGACATGCAGCACATGTACCCTCATAGAGTTGACCATTCTGGTGGTCAAAGGAGGTATGGCATCACGATACAATAAATTGAGATGGTGGTTACGCTGCTAGAGTTGGACTAATAGATGGAGGCTATTGTGTCCCAAGTATCACCCCTCTCCTTTCTTGAGATGGTTTGAGCAGAACGAAAAATGGCATCATTGTCGAGTTGGGCGATTAAGACTGTTATCCATTGAGCAGGATTATCGGTTTTACCTTGAACTTCAAAGTACATGCGTTTAGAAAACAACATACGGCGGTCATTAGGCCGACGCTTGAAGCGGTTTTGTATGGTTCTGATAAATGAAAAGAGTCGATACTAGTACCGCTACGTGTAGGATCTGTTTTCTGGAAATTTAGTAGGAAACAACCACCAGTTATTTTTTTTTAGGAAATAGAGATCTGTTTGGGTAGAACGACTGTGCTCGATATAATAAAAAACCTATGAAGATCAAATTCATAGTTTTTAGTCACCCTTCATTACAAGACACTAACAATACTGCGCTTTTATGTTCGTGTTAAATGTAAAAGGTAATGCATACCAGTACGACAGCGTTTAGAGACCTATACCATAATTGAGGGTCACAACCAGGGTTTTAGGGTGGGAGGAGTTAACGAATACTTTCAGGTATACCGTCTACCTCTCCATAGAGAGGAACATAGCACGCACTGTGTATCATCAGTATAGGTATACGTGTTAGACGGTTATGATTGGTTTATTACAACACCTAAAGTTGTAATGTATTTGACGGGTGTTCATATGTCAGCACTCCCCAGTAATACCTACCTAATTATGCGAAATTAAGCGTTTGTATCAGAATCACTTACCCACCTGAAATTATAAAATTATCAGAAAAAATGTTGATTATCATTAATACTTATTAACTTGTTCTTCTTGGTAGGTCATTGACCTGTTCTTCTTCAATTGTGCTTGTCTTTCTCCATACTATATCTCTTAATGCACCTGATATTGCGGCTGTTTTATTCACTTGCTTATTTACCTCTTCTTGTATGTCCTCATGGCTAGTTATTAATACTTCTATTTTGCACCTCAGTGGCTCCTTTGAGGTTGTAAGGTATTTTATTTTTTCATCTAAATGAGGACTAGAACATAGTTTGTACCAAAATTAGTATTCCAGATATTTCTGTCGCATACCGAATTATACACTTACAACAAACACCACTTTTTATAAAATAGTCATAGCCACGATGTTTGTTTATTGTACATGTAAAATATTGGCTTTGTAATAGTAATTTTATACAATTAATTTATAAAAATAGTATTTATAAAAACAAAACAAAATTTAGTGGAGTTGATCGGCCTATTTCCACAGTTTATGCTTTTTTAGCGCGACGTTTCGGAAGCAGACTCTGCTTCCGTCATCAGGCTTAGTCCTGAGAAGGACTGTTTTCGCACTTGAGTCGAATTCATATGTTATATATATTTTTTTCCCAAGCACTTGACTACTCGTAGATTCGAACCTGGTACCTTTCACTTACTAGTCTCACACCTTTGCCACTGAGCCACGGAGTAATCCAATACATATATATATATATATATATATATATATATATATATATATATATATATATATATATATATATATATATATATATATATATATAACTTTTTCGTGGTTGCGCATGTTGCGCAGGTGTATTGCGCTTAAGCTCTTCGCGTATTATTGGAATCCATATGGGTTTCATTTCTACACTAGCTTGGCTTATTGGATTTTCTGCTAGTGCGATGTATGTGGCTTCTTTGAGTTTTCGACGAGTTGTGTTCTCGTCCTTTGCCACTATCTGTATGTTATCCCATTGGATGTAGTGGTCTTCGTTCCAGACATGTTCGGCGATTCTTGATCTTTCTATTTCGCCCTTGCGGACGTTGTTCTTGTGTTCCTGTGTTCTCACTTTGAGTGGTCTACTGCTCTCTCCTATGTATGCTCTGCCGCATTCGCATGGTAGGTTATATACACAATTCTTGGAATTCTCATCATTGTATGGTTTGGTATATATATATATATATATATATATATATATATATATATATATATATATATATATATATATATATATATATATATATATATATATATATATATATATATATATTTTGTTTTTCAGATATTTGAAAAATTTGAGTTTTTGAAATTTCTATTTTATTTTTTTTTTTTTTGTGTTATAAATGCTAGAACAAAAATACAAACACTCCATGGCAACGGGCTGTAACATGGCATAGTCAGTATTTCAATCGGATGTTTCCTATTTTTATAGACATCATTCCCTGTTTTTTTTAAACAACGTCGTGATATTTCGAACATTTGAACATTTTATGAACGATCATTACGAAATTTTTAAATACAGACCTGCATTTTCAAAAAGGTTTATTTAGTTAACCTTCCTTTGTGTTTAATATTTTATAAAATAAGGAAAAGTACCAAAATAAAATCTTGTTAGTTATGCAACTTAATATAAAAAAAAATGCTTATAAAATTAACATTAAAGTTACCTATTTAAATGATCAAACAATGCTAAAATACACATGTATAATTTCAAGCTGATGAAGAGTTTTTCATGAATCTCCAAAGATAAATAAATATCTACAGTTCTATCTGCGACATCATAACAACGATGTGATGTTCTAAAAAAGAATAAATAAAAACAGGCGGCTTTGAAAAAAAATAAAAATAGACGACTTTGAAGTAATTCACTATCTGTCATAATTTTGTATTGAACAATTTTGTATTAAGCTGGTCCTAATATTTTCAGATGAAGAAAAATATGACCTGCTATCGTGTTACATACTATGGCAACGAAATTTCGAAGAAACGAAACGTATGTATTTAAACGAATATTCAGGGAAGCTGCAGCCTCATAATACCACATTTAGTAACTTGCCAGTCAATTTAAGGGAATATGGTGCATTTAAAAAGCCTGTAAATTCCCGTAAAAAAACCTTGCAATGAAGAAAAAACAAATAATGGCTAGGTGTAAAAATCGATTGCATACCTTGTTGGCCCAGGAATCAACGAAGTAATATTTGCTGCTGATAACCTTCCCGATTGATGTGTCTTTTCATTCCATACTATATTGCCACCTTTTTGAAGTTACATGATTATCCATATCAGCTTCATCTGAAATCGTAGCTTCCACTTCATTATCCGATTCGCTTCTATACAGTGCGCTCAGAAAGTAACGGATAAATTCATTATTTTCGAAATCGTTAATTTGTGTTCAATATCCTGCGACACGTCGATTTTTATTTTGATTCTAGATTTATGTTGTGTCGCACATGTAGATGGCGCTGCGCACTTTCCGGATATGACGTCAAAGTTCATATTTTTAAATGGTAAGCCTGTATGTTCTTCGCGGAAATCGATGCAACTGTTTCTCCTGAGTTCAAAAATGCCCTATTTATTGTGATTATTTGTATGAGCGATATTAACTATTAAATGTGGCATAATTCGAAAAGTGATGCGGTGTTAGTGTTGCCAATGTTTGCGTTAAATTAAGAATCTGGGTACTAAACAGTGCACAACATTTATTAAAATAAACATTAACTGAACAAAAACAAACATAAAATAAGACTTAAACCTAATAAATGTAAACAAAAACCGCATATTTATGTATCGTTATTGGTAGACTTGAAGTACGTATTTTTGTCACAGGAAGACAAAAACCCTTTCAAGTCATATTTCATGTTTGCTTTCGTTCAGTTTATGTTTATTTTAATAAGTGTTGTGCACAGCTTTCAATTCAACTGTAAGACGGTGTTATTTGTGTTTGGAAAATAATGCATCAACTTCTTGAAAATGCAGGGCTATATTCCAAAATTTCGTGATCATGGTCCACAAAATGTTCAAAACGCCATCAGACCATCAAATGTGATACATTGCTGAATTTCTAATAAAAAATCTTTCAAAATATCAGGACCGTATTAAAAAGAAGTGGATGATGGCACCAAAAGTAGGATTTCAACGTTTTCATGTTTCCTAGATCCCTAGCACTAAGTAATGCATGACTCATTTATCATTTAGCATAAAATTTTCAGCAAAATTACAGCCATGCATGCATTACTATTGCTTAATGCTAAGATTGAAACAAAAATGGAGCTTTAGTGATTTGCATTGCTTTATTACACTAAACAACTTAATTACACCTTGTAACAACAATAAATAGTGCCAGTATAATAAATTTCATTAAACAACGCCAAGTTGTAATAACAAAACGTGGTGATGTAACTACTCAATTGTTATGATGTAATTTGCATATTCTAATAAGGTAATAATGAAATTAGGTAAAATTCTCCCTAAACACAAATCATATAACTAATTGAGATACTTACCTTTCATCACTAATTTGAGCCTTTGACTCATCGGTAGATTAAATAGAGCCGGTTCAAATGAAATGATTGCTTAATTCCCTTGAATGCTGCTTGATTCCAATCTGCTAAATTATTTCCCCTTCACTAATTAATAAAAAATGCAATATAAAAAATTATAAAAATATTATGAAATGAAATCTCGAGCGCCATGTTGTCTTTACTTATAAGAACAACAAAACCTAGTTAATGAACAATAATAGTGTTTATTAAAATAAAAGAAATATTAACGTGCAATTAAGTTTATTTGTCCTATTGATGGATGATTGAGAAAAATAAAAAGCCTTATTGCTATTCTTAACGTATAAAAAAAATCATTAAATAATTACCTTCGTAATTTCTGTACTTAACATGTTTATAATGGTTTTATATGAATCGGAATTGTCAACTTGGTGAGGTCAGGATTGCATAAATGTGGTGCAATCTTGATCAGCCACACTACGACCAAATTGCCAAACTGGAACTACTCTTTAATTTAATCGTGAAAATTTTCTGTCAAATAATTTTATTGCATTCGTTGAAGTTCTTGTATGTAAAATTTGCGTTGTACCATGTAATCCAAGTAAAAATTTCCATTAAAATTAGAAAAATAATAGTGGTAAAATAGTGGTAATAAAAAAATAGTGTAGTAGTAGTGCCATTAAAACCACACAAAAAAATAGTATAGTAGTAGTGCCATTAAAACCACACAAAAAAATAGTATAGTAGTAGTGCCATTAAAACCACACAAAAAAAATAGTTCCTGCAAAAGAGCAAGTGTCTTAATTTAAAATATTTCGAATTCAAAGGTAACTTACCACCAAAACTGATGGCACTATTACAAAAAATTTAGGGATAACCCAAAACAATGCATCCCGCTACAACATTCTGCAGGAAGTGAATTAAATAGAGGCTTTCAGAGTAGCTCCTGTAAGTGTCCCCCCACGCATCTGCGCATAGAATTAAGTTATCACGCTTTGCGCTGTTTTAAATGATCAGAATACCATTTTTAAGGAAAGGGAAATATAACTCTTTATGAAATATTTAAACTTAAAAAGATATGTACTATGAAATGCAAATTAAGTTGCCTTTCTCAATCCTATAATGCAAAACTTAAAAACTTTTCCTTATATGTAAACTAATAAATGAATGAAAGATCTTAAATTAATTAATTAAATTAATACAACACAAAAAAAGGGTTGTTACAACCTCAGAAAGATACATTTAAACTTATGCACTTTTATGATTAGGTTGATATAAGTAAGAAATAAAACTATATACATTTCATGTCCGCGAAGATTTTAATAAATGGAAAATAGGCATTCTTAGACTGAAAACGCCACCTTATAATGGCGTCCTATCATTATGGTGTAAAGAGATGTTCCCTCTAGTCTTTTTGCCCCATATAGAAACTCGTTGCCAACACAAGAATACCTGCATAAGAATGTTATGTACTGGCTTCATCAGATTTTTTATTTCAATTAGAAAAAATGTATAATTTATGTTTTTATATCTTTAGAAACAATTTGTAATTCACATTTCCAAGTTGTGCATGTTTGGTAATCATTTCATTCTTTTTTTTTCTGTCGAACAGAAGTATAACGTCTATTAATGCCGTACCAGATGCTTTCATAACTATGCCTAAAAATGTGTTTGTTAACAATACCTAATAACCATTAACACAATTTATTTTAAATGTATCTAAACAAAGAAATCATTAATGTTGCAATGTATGAGAATAAACCTATATGATCACATGTAAAATACTTTATCCTAACAACAGCGTTAAATACTATTGGTAATTATAGCAATGAGTCCTTTCTGGTGCTGTAATTAACGAAACATGTTTACATAGCCTCCAGTTTTACTAATTAAATAAAAGTTTCTTAATAAATTGAAACAGAGTTAATTAAAATTTACAAGAACATTAATTTTGGGAAAGGTTTCACATTTCTGTAGGTACGCATATTTAATATCATTTTGTATCTATTTACATTTGCAGACAAATAGTAGTTGTTAAAATGAAATGTCAGATTTTTTTTGCAACAATGTCAAATGTATTACATACTTAGAGTTATCTACGAGATTCACTATTGAGATACACCCACATATCACACGAAAATTGAAGCAACGAACGCACTTCAATAGCTAAGCTATCATCATCAGCGGTTAACTAGGACGAACTAAATATATTTCTAATATATACCATCAGCGAATAACGCTTCGTTGCTTATCTGGTGAAAGTGAAAGTTATGAAAATTTAATGAGATCTGAGTAGCCTAATGGTTCTTGATCGTCATTATTCATTATAGTGGAATAAAACCGCAGTGAAATTATGACTTTGAGTTACACCGAGGTATAACCAATCAAAACCCATACCATCTTGTAGAGGACAATTTGGGGAATAGAAAATGGAAATGTACCTTTTTTAGTACCACCGAGCTTTGCAAATGGCGCTTCGACTGAGGTCGAGTTAGTAAAAATTTAATCTTTTTATCTAAAATTCTGATTTTTTGCATACATATACCTGAAATATGAGCGCTTCTAATAGCAGTTCGGACATTTTGAAAATCTTTACAGTTTTTTTTCAATAAAGTTACAAAATTAAAATTATCAATATCGTGCATCCAAAACTTCGCCTTGCGGCGAGCTAGGTGAATTATAGAGTAATAACAACTTCGATGCTTTAACATGTTTTGGACGTTTATTCTAATTAATTACCATGTTTACTAAATTAATTGCTTTCTATTTCAAAAATTGCATTTTAGAAAATGAGGTTCTGTAATCCTCGATATATAAGGAGCAATCCTCCGTCCATTCAATAATCTACTGAATAGACGGAGGATTGCTCCTTAACTGTTAGAGATATCAAATCCAATTTTGGTGTGGTAATACACAATCATTGGACCCACATTATAAAAATATTTAGATATATACAGGGTGATTGACAAAAATATGCCAACCCAAACCTCTGCTTTTTAAATGGAACACCCTGTATGTTTCTACATTTTTTGATTCTCTGTTACATTTAGAATAAAAGTGTAGATTGTCATCACTATTTATACCACCGACTATTAATAATAGTCTACTCGCAAACAAACTGGGAAATTTTTCGAAAACGTGAAACTATACATAATGATTAACTTACGCGAAATGCGATTTTTCTCAATTTTTTCAAATGCAACACCCTGCATATTTTTTCCCATGAAAAGTAGATACTAATTGATAATAGGTTTCATAGTCATAAGACGAACCCGTCTTGAGATATTGATGCTTTTACGTAAAAATATTCTAAAATACAAATTTACTGTAACAATAGTATTCAACAAAACAAATCAGATAGACTAGACGCTTGTAATAAAGAGGAACAATTGCATCTATAGTTTTGACGTTTATATAATCATTAAAATATTGTTCCATTAGTTTGTGTATTTGGAATGTCGTTTTGTCAATTTCTGTATAAAACAAATTTTTCAGAAGGATAAATGGTCGATATGGCCTTTATTTACGGCGAAGCTCAAAGAAATGCTTTGCTGGCTACCCGTTTGTACTGTGGACGATATCCAGAGAGACGAAAGCGGCAAAAAGAATCGGTCATGAATGTGGCTGAGAGATTTATAAATTCTGGAAGTGTGTGTTATCCCAAACGCGCAAAAACAAGCCCAAATGAAGAAATTGAGTTTAAATTTGTGGCATTTCTTATATAAAATTCGTAGAATTAGTACCAGAAAGCTAAGTACACACCTAGACCTAAATAGAAATACAGTTGGTATCTTTACTAAAAAAAAACAAATTGCATCTTTATCATATCGAGCAACATCAAGCTTTAAGTGAAATAGATTTTCAAAATCGTGAGTCTTTCTGCCATTGGGTAACTACTAAAATCAATGAAGAACCCAATTTCATTAATAACGTTCTCTTTAAAGATGAGGCAACTTTCCACAATAATGGATCTGTGGGTGGTATAATCAATTTCAACGTGGTTGGTCCTTTTTTCTTTGATGGGAGTCTTGCTGGCGAAAGATATTTACAGTTTTTGGGAAGAGATTTAGCCAAGATTTTGAAAAATATCGATGTAGATAATATTGATACGATGTTTCAACTGGATGGCGCCCCTTCACACTATGCAATAACGTTAGGTAATATCTCGATAGAATTTATCCAATAAGGTGGATAGAACGAGGTGATGTGCAAAACTGGCCAGCCAGATCAACGTTGTTTTATTTGTTCTTCTGTATGTCAATATTTTCAAATAAAGCGTCAACATCTCAAGAAGGACCGCCTTATGGCTATGAAACCTATTATGAATTAGTATCTACTTTTCACGGGTAATGGAAATGTGAATATATATATATATATATATATATATATATATATATATATATATATATATATATATATATATATACGGTGTTGCATTTGAAAAACAAAAGAATTACATTTCGCGTAGGTTAATCATTCTGTATAGTTTTACATGTTTTGGAAAAATTTCCCACTTTGTTTGTTAATAGACTATTATTAAAAGGCGGTGGTATAAACAGATTTACAAAATCGTGGTGATAACGCTCGAATCGTGGTTCGAAAGTTAACTCTATTTGGTACTAAAGTGATGATATCTGCAGAACGGTTAGTGATTCAGATACAAATTTCTATCCAAAAAAACACAGGTTTGGGTTGGAATATTTTTCAATCACCCTGTGTATACCTAAATATTTTTAGAATGTAGGTCCAATGATCGTGTATTACCACACCAAAATTGGTTTTGATATCTCTAATAGTTAAGAAATCCTTCCTCCACGCAGTAGTCACCCACGTTATATATATATATATATATATATATATATATATATATATATATATATATATATATATAATAATGCAGATAGCTCGCCGCAGGGTGAGGTTTTTGATACACCATTTTGATAATTTTATTTTTTCAACTTTGTTTAAAGAAAACTGTAAGCATCTTCAAAATTCCTGAATTGCTATTAGAAGCGCTCATATTTCAGGTATATGTATGCAAAAAAAAAACAGAATTTTAGATTAAAAGCTTAAATTTATCTATCTCAACGTCAGTTGCGTTTAAGCGCCATTTGTAAAGTTAGGTCCTACTAAACAAAAGTTGTACATTTGATTTTCTATACATCGAAGGGTCCTCTACAAGATGGTATAGGTTTTATTGGGTTATACCTACGGCGTCACCCTCCCTTAGAAACAGCGAGTTAGAGGAGCGATTTTAATCGACTGTTTGTATTTGTTTGTTTTTGAAGATCTCTAACCCTAAATAGCAATTAATTACTAACATATTTGATTAAAGCTACCTACATGACTTTGATCAAGCATATGTAGGACTACGGCAGACTTGTCCCATCGTTTGTAGTCAATATAAGCTAAGTGTTCTTTGGTTTTATGAGTCTTTTAGTTTCTCCTACACATACTTCTTCACAATTTTTACAATTAATTTTATAAACTTTCGACCTATCCTGCTTATCCTCTTGATTTTTTGGATTGCCTAAAAGAGTTTTTGAACTGTTATCTGAAATAATGACTGTTTTCAAATTAATTTGGGGAAGGGTTTTGGATAAGCCTTTTATAGACGCAGGATATTTTGGCAATTTTATATACTGTGTTACTATTTGTTCTCTAGCGTTACCTAATGTAGTTACACCCTATGTGTTTCCTAATTATATGCATAACCATTTTATCTGAAAACCTATTGAATGCAGCAATCTCTTTAATGGTGCGCAATTCTTTAGTATAATTTTCAACTGAAAAAGGAAAATTAAGCAATCTGTGAACCAAAAATTTAAAACCGCGAGTTTATGCTGCATACATCGATTGTAGTCACTGGGTTATGAATCTTTTAGTGCTAGTTGCCTTACGATAAGTATCTATACCTAGTTTACTACGGAGTATCAGGAAGCGGGAACTGTCATTAGCGTCTATATCATAGGCAAACTTGATTGTCAGTAAGTTTTCTACAAAATTTTCAACAATACAAATTTTAGTATTAAGGATGCCAAACACGTCATCCACATATCTAATATAAACTCTGAAAAAGTAAAGCAATTCGCATTTTAAGTCAGTTTCAAATTTACTTATAAATAGATTCGGCATAAACGGAAATAAGCCCATTGTCCATGTTCTTGTTTGAAAAATTGAAATTATTCTACCTCTCCATTGTCCAAATGGCTTTGTTTTAAAACATCTACTAAATAAACTAAAGTTTGACCAAGAATTGAAACTTTCACCATTTCACATAATTAACGCCTGATTTGGGAAAAATGGTGTAATGATTTATGTATCTAATTATTCCTTCGTCAGATGTAATATGAAAGTGACAAATATTGGCAAGTTAACATCAATCTGGTAAATATTAATACGGTAACCAGAGAATTAAAATTAAATTTTTCTTGAAAACAGACACCAAGGTTTCGGACAGTTCATAGCCATTATCCCTCTTCAAGTTGTTAGGCTGTTTCAAAATTTCAATAGCTTCTCAAATCTTCTGTTATATTCTGTTAACCTGGTGTTAATGCTTCTTCCAGTTTCACTGATGTATACACTTTACCACAAGAGCATGGTAGTTCGTAAACACCACACGTGTGTAGTGGTATTTAGTCTTTAATAGAATTCGGAAGATTTCGAATTTAATACTGGTTTTGTAAGCTACTTTTATATTATGCTCTTGTAATATTTTACCAATTTGATTCGTTATGTTTGCAAGTAAAATGACAAACCTATTTGAAGTTGTAGATTTATTATCCGTAGGCGTCATTTGTCTCGGTAGAAATGACCTTTTAATTTGTTGTTTGCTAGTTTTATTCATACTGTCGTTTATCTGGATGACAAATCTTTGTGGCACAGTTATGCAGAGTTTGTATCGTACTAAACTTTTGTGCTGGATGATGGTGTGATGGAGCACCAATATACTGCTCTATATGAGTTGGCTTACGATATACGGAATGTGTTAGGCTTCCATCTGGTTTTCTTTCAAGTAGAAACATCAAGGAATGGAAGAAAATAATTTTTTTCTTTTTCTATTGTAAATCTAATGTTTGTATTTTGATTGTTTAAATGGTTTTGGGAATACCATTAATTCTTCTCCTCCAAAAGATCAGGTAGCAAAAATACCATCAACATATCTAGGCTAAAGTTTTGGTTCCTTAGGTTCATTATTTAGAGCCTGTTCTTCGAAATGTTCCATACAATAATTTGCAATCAATGGTGAAATTGGAGATCCCATAGCTACTCTATCTAACTGTTCATAATATTCGTCATTAAATAAGAAGAATGATCTAGTTAGACAATGTTTAAATAATTTGATGCCGTTGTGGGTAAAATGTCGTTTTAATACTTTTTTTGTGAACAAGGGATCCACGTCGCAACTAATTAATCATCTGGGGTTAATCTTAATTTGCCAATCAATTCAATAACATGTTCTGAATTCTTTATAAAGGAATTACTCGAACCAATGAAAGGGCGAAGTCGAATATTTAGGTACTTAGATAATGCGAAGATTGTTGAATTTGTGGAGCTTACGATTGGTCGAAGTGAAGCATTTGGTTTGTGTATTTTAAGTAATTCATAAAATCTTGAAATTCTGGGATCTTATAGTGTTTTACTTAATTATTTCAACTGATAAGTTTGATTCATTTAAGAGTTTGGTAGTTAATAATTTGAACGTGTTATTGGGAATGTATGATGGTTTAACGCATACAGATTCATTTAGTAAACTATTAACTATGTTTAGTTAGGTTTATCCATTAAAACAGTAGTTCGTCCTTTATCTGCTGGTAAAATTATGATGTCTTTGTTGTTACGTAATTCTTCTAAGGTTTGATAATCAGCATACGTTAAATTTTTTTTGGAGGTTGTGCTCTACGTAGTATTCTTGTAGTTTCAAATCTGATTTCGGCTACTTCAGGAGCTGGAAGATGGATAATACTCGTTTCAACATTAGCGATGGATTGTTCAAACAGAAACTCTGGAAGGAGGCACAACAAAATCCAACTCTTTAGATAAAACAGAACGAGCAGTATCGGACAAGGTAAGGTCTGTCTAAGACACATTCTTGTAGTTTCAAATCTGTAGTTTCGGCTACTTCAGGAGCTGGAAGATGGCTAATACTCGTTTCAACATTAGCGATGAATTGTTGAAACAGAAACTCTGGAAGGAGCCACAATAAAATCCAACTCTTTAGATAAAACAGAACGAGCAGTATCGCATAAGGTAAGGTCTGTCTAAGACACACGTAGTGTTGTTTTGTTTATTATTACGATTTACTTATCTGCCTAGTTTTCGTTTGATTTTCATGTATTTCTAGTCTTCTGTATAAAAGTTTGTCAAGAAATCCCCCATCATCATTTAATAGCTATTCAAATAAAAGAAAATGCAAATGATAAATTTCCTTATCCAGTTTGTCAAAATCTCTTCTTGTAGCTTGGATGACTTCTCTTGCTCTAATAATGTGGTAATTATGTTTGAAATTGGGTATTAAACTGCTGGACCTACGTCGTTTTAAGATACTTAAGTGACCAAGTGTAATTTTAATTCTTATTAATATTTGTCATTTTGATGTTATTTTGTCAATATTTGTCATTTTCATATTACTCCTGACAAAGGACAGTGTATCTGTCTGAAATCTTGGGATAAATAAATATATAAACTACTATACCATTTTTCCCAAATAAAGAGTTAGTAAAGTTTGATCTATTGGAACGCTTGGAAACAACGAAAAAACATCAAATGAGAATAAAATTTCATCTTCTGTAAGTTCAGTGTTTTTAATTTTATTAACCCATTATAGGGCAGCGTCCTATCTATAGGACAGCAACTACAATTTTTTTTTGTACACTAAAGTCATTAAACTCTAAAAAATTATGTAAACTATTTAGTTATATAAGATCCAATAAACAACTTTTTCTTATAATTTGTTTAATAATTAGGAAGTTAAAAATTATTGAACTACTCAGTATTTTACTATACGGCTAGTCAATTAAACATTTGTTAATAAATAATGAATGATAGTGAGTTTTTAGTTTCAAATTTATAATTCTTATTCGACATTGTTTATATTAAAAATTATTATTAATTTTATTAAATACATAAATAAAAAGTTTGCCTCGAGTAGGATTTGAACCTACGACCTATACTTTGCTAGAGTACCGCGCTAACCAACTGCGCCATCGAGATTCAAGCCCCAATCGACGTAAATTTTAATAATAATAATAATAATAATAATAATAATAATAATATTTATTGTGTAGCTTATTTCACCAATATTTACACTTGTCAGAATTGTTAATTATCTAAAATACATAAATGGCACATTTCACTGATTAAAATGAATAACAAAATAGTCGTTTATATTATATAACGGGTTCTTAAGTAACACTGCTTTAATACTGGATTTAAATTGACTGAAAGATATATTTCTTACATTGGTAGGCAGTGCATTAAAAAATTTAACAGCCCAGAAGTTAGGTCCATTTTGTGACTTAGATAATCTTACATAATTACAATGTAATAATAATAATAATGTTCCTAGTATCATAAGAATGTATTTGACTATATGTTTCAAAAGTAGGAATATTATTCTTGACATAACATAAACAAACAAAAACAAATAACGAGTACATGGTCATTACACGAAGTTTAACGAAGGATTGCTTACAGTCGGAAGCGTATGGCAGACGATCTACAACACGAATAGCTCTTCTTTGCAAGGCGAAAATTCTTTTTGCGCTCGGGGCGTGTCCCCAAGTAATAATTCCGTATAAAATATGGCAATGACAAAGCGAGAAATACGCAATCCTTAAAATTTCAGCTGAAACAGACGTAGCTAAATTGCGTAATGCAAAGATGTTTTTTGCTAATTTATGCGAGATATGATTTATATGATTGTTCCAAGATAGCCTAGTGTCCATTCTGATACCTAAGAATATGCACTCATTACTATAGCTTCCGGAAGCGATGTAGGGTCTTAAGGTAAATACACCACTCTGAGATTTATTTTTATTTAAAACTAGATCGTTAGAGTTGAACCATGTCTCGGCATGGTTAACTGCAACAGTGCAGTGAGAAATTGCAGTGTCAAAGTCAGAGTTTGAAACGGTAAGAGTAGTATCATCAGCAAAGAAAATTGATAATACATTATTTAATTTATTTAAATAATAAGGCATATCATTTATATATATAAGAAAGAGTAAGGGCCCCAATATAGAGCCCTGAGGAACTCCTTGCTTGAGATTAAGTTGACTAGAATATGTGTCACCAATCTTAACCAATCTTAACTTTTGTCTTTATGTATGTAGAACTGATGTAAATTCTAAATATAATGAGATTACAATCAAATTACTTATATTAATGAAATGTGAGCCTGCAATATCGCAAGGATTCACACAATCCAAAGCAACTTGACTAATATCAATTTATTATAATAAATTGTTTACATTAGTTGATACTTATGCTTATTTACAATTCGGGTGTTCTGATAAAAAGAAACTATCCGTCCTATAAACATGACGCGGCCCATTTACGTTATCTATTAAAGTATGGTAAACTACTTCGAAGAATTCGTCGGTGCATTTGAATGTTGATAACATTTACCGAATAAATTAGTTTATAAGTAAACTTATAGTGTGCTGGATGTGATTTCTGTATACGAGTGGATTTTCTGTGCAAAACAAAGTGTGCTTGCTGTTCAAAAGTTAGTATATTTAGAGTAATTATCAACTTCTCAATTATTATTTTTCTGAGTAAATTTTATAATTTCATTCTAAAAATGCCTAAAATAATTCATAGATGTACCACAAAATATTGCCGTTACAATATACGATATGGAAGATATTATTCACGACCCCCAGCTGAGGGTATAGATGTAATTGTTCTTTTACCAGATCCTGATTCTCTGACAGATGAAGACGAAGCTGATGATAACATTCTAGGTACAGCAGAAGTAATCGATGTACCAGGTTAATTGGTAGTACATTACAATATACCCGAAAATCTCTAGGGTGTTAAAATCTGCGAATCTGGTAATGCCAATCAGACTGGATCTTCAAATGTCGAAGAACAACGTGTCGGAGTAAGCAAGTCAAAAAAGCGATGTTTGATTACTGAAGTTACATTTTCGTGAAAAAATATTACCAACATATACGAACTCTCCTGAGGGGTCGGCAGCTACTGAAAGTTCTAAAAATTTGAAAAGTCGTTTAGAAGGAAAATCTAGTGTTGAAATATTTGAAGAATTTTGTACTGATGCTGTAGTCCAACATATTCTGACTGAAACAATTAGATACGCCGAATATAAGAATTATCCTGGTTTTACATTATCTTCTGATGACATCAAAGCGTTCATCGGTATTCTTCTGTTATGAAGATATCATCAAATCCCTTCTGAAAGGCATTACTGGTGCGAAGAAGATCTTGGTATAGACATTATTATATATATATATATATATATATATATATATATATATATGTATATGTCGATGAAACAGTATTTAAAAATAAAGCGTATTATACATTTTGCGAATAACGCACATGTAGATAAAGAAGCTCGATGTTTTACAGTTAGACCTCTGTTCAACATACTCAATGAAGAATTTAGGAGGTATGGCATTTTTGAAAAAGCCTTGTCAGTGGATGAAATGATAATCAAATATTTTGGCCACCACTGACTAAAGCAATTTATAAGGGGGAAGCCCATTCGCTTCGGCTACAAATTTTGGGCTCTTTGCGGAAATAGTGGATACTGTTATAATTTTCATTTGTATACTAGCAAAACCATTGCAAGCAATGATAGCGAAGATTTGGCTCTGGGATCAAGAGTAGTACTAAACATGTTAGACTGTGCTTCTAATCCAGCAAGTCATTTTACATATTTTCATAATTTATTTACTAGCCGAGACCTGCTAGTTTATTTACAAAAATTGGGATACAGAGCGACCGGAACTTTACGAGAGAACAGATCTAAGTGTCCCATAAAGCATTCACAAACTCTTGGAAAAGAAGCTCGTGGAATATTTGATTTTCGATTTGATACAAACTGTAGAATGGAATGATAATAAATGCGTCACTATAGCTACTAATTTCGATAATGTTGCACCTCTCCTCCAAGCTAGCAGATGGGATAGAAATGCCAAAGAAAGACGTCCAATTCTTCAGCCACAAGTATTAAAAAATTATAATTCCTACATGGGCGGAGTTGATCAGCATCATTGGCTTGTCGGGAAGTATGTTCCTAAAATTAGAGCAAAAATATGATATTGGCCATTATTTACAAGAATAATTGGTATGACAGTGGTAAATTCGTGAATCCTTTACAAACAAGTAGTCAATCCAAAAAGTACTTTGTTGGAGTTTCGTCGATCTATAGCAGCATCGTATATGAAATTAGGCGTGAATGTTAGACCTTCAACAGCATAAACGTGAAAAACAGCGACGTTGTCAAGGCGAAAATTGCAAATCAAAACCATTAACATACTGTATAAAATGTACTTTAACGTTACGCCAAAATTGTTTCATAACATATCATAAAAAATAAATGTATTTTTATATTTACAAATAAATATTTTTTCCAACGTGTTAACATTTTCATTTAAAATTGTTCGTGTTCATTTGATACTCTTAAGCGGCAGCGTCCTATTTATAGGACGGATGATATCTCAAAAACGGAACGAGATAAGAAAAAAATTCTAAGTATTATTTTATTCACTTTAATATTGTTCCAAAGATAAAATTTGATTTTTCAAAAAAAATTTAGTTTCCCGTTAACGGGTTAATAAATTCATCGAAACACTAAGGTTGGACTGTTGATAGGAGAGATTATGAAATTTTGCTAGGCAACCATTTGAACAGCAAATAAGTAGGTGCATTAATCCCACAAACAATTGGTCACATAGCATGATATGCTTTATAAATCTTAGGCAAGTAATGTATTCTAGGTAGTACCGAATTAGATACCGTTTATCCAAACCTACGAGAGTCATCCACACTGTTTTGAATTCTAATAAAACCGTCCTAGTTGAAGTAATTATTTTAAAAAGAGGATCGTTGGCAATGACTAAATAAGAACCTCATTTTAAGAGTTCTTTAACTGAAGCG
Source organism: Vesta saturnalis (assembly GCA_036346205.1). Lineage (NCBI taxonomy): Eukaryota > Metazoa > Arthropoda > Insecta > Coleoptera > Lampyridae > Vesta > Vesta saturnalis. Next base: position 10,271,063 of record JARFJB010000218.1, on the reverse strand, counting down.
AAATAATCCAAAAATAACTGCTTGAAAACCTTTATCTGCTTTGAGATAAAACCACTTGTTTCCTTTTGAAATCTTTAACAACTCGAAGTTCTGAATGATTTAAATTAAATTCTGTTGGATATTTTTCGAAATTTGAATTTTACTGGCTTGTCTAACGTATGTTATCGAATAATTTAATCCAACTTTCTATGCCAACTATGATTTCATCCAACAACACAACAAATCTATTCCTTCTTTCTTAAAAGTCGCAGAAGCTTGGTTAATAACTATATTTTCGTTTGTGGCATTACCCTTTTGTATGACTTGTTGAATCTACATAATTTGGACAATTTCTTCTGATGAATAAATCTTTTAGCAATAATTTCGAGACAAATTACCTCATCCAATTGATGCAAAAAAGTACTACACTCTTCAAATTCCTTAGCATTTAATTCTTTTAGCAGTTCTAAATGTGACTCATAAGCCTCCAATTCTAGCCTTGTTGGTATTGAATACTGACATTTCATTTCTAAATCTAACTATTTTCACAAATTCAAGCGATTTTTACTTGCATCTGAATTTGAATTAATAGCATCATTAATAAAATATGGAAAAACATCTAACCTACGGCAACAATTTCACGTCAATATTAATTAAAGTATCTTACTTTTAATTTTAAAATACCTGTTCCTCAACCTTAACGGAGAAGCCATCTCAGTTGAAAGGAAAAGGAAGACAACGTGTTACATTCCCTCGCTGAAGAAGAAGATGGGCTGCTCAAGCTTTCCACGCTCCTTCAGACACAACGATGGATTCTCAGCATACATATATACATTACGTATATATATATATATATATATATATATATATATATATATATATATATATATATATATATATAAGTAAGTGGGTAATCTTGACTGATAATGAATATAAGATAAGTTTATTGGGGAATGCAGTTAATATTGTCCATTCTTCTAGTAATTTTTGTCAATGTTCTTTTTCCTTTTTGATAACATAACACTTACCGTTGTTAATGTTTGTAATACGTAACTAACCATTTGTATTATGTCACATTCCATTTAGTTTCACTATTGACACACTGTCAATTAAATTTAGTTTCCTGCAAATTCCTATTGTTAGTTCTGTTTTTAACTTTATTATTTAACTCACGTTAGGTATGTTTCTTATTGTTATTTAATTTATAAATAATTTAATTATATTTATAGTAGCTTGTCTTGATAAAGGAATAAAGCATTCCGAAAGCTTGGCACATTAACAAAAGGTTTTTTACTTTTGGCCTTCATAATTGACTGCATTCCCCAATAAACTTATCATATATATATATATATATATATATATATATATATATATATATATATATATATATATATATATATATATATTATGCATGGTGGGATTAAGGGTAGGTGGGTTAGAGTAGGATCGGAAGGAATAGACTTAGGGCTCTGAGGGAGAAGATACTACCCCTCCATTCACCTAAATAACAGTGCGTGATGTGCGTATACGCAGTGATCATGCCGCTATATGTGTATGAGGACCACCCCCTGAAAAACCTCATGTAAGGAGGACGGTAACCGGGAACCAACCCATTATCTCCCGAATGCCACGCAGACTGTGTCACCACAGATCCAACTAGCTGAATTCTTACTTATAAAATATGGAACATTGTAACTGTTGCAGGACGTGTAATAAACAAAATACACCCACGTACCTTCCAAAAATTAAAAAACGCCGAACCCGTCCAAATGGTTGCCCAGTAAATTTCATCATTTCTACTATTAACAGTCTAACCTTCAGATTCACGTCCTGCAACTGTTGCATTGTTTCATATTTTTCAAAGCTATTGTTTATTTATGTAGCGTCTTACTAGCATCTGTAGGTCCCTATATTTGAATAGTGCTACACATCGGATAGTTTAATTTCATTTTCACAATTCAATACAGTTACAGAAATGTCTAGCATTATGTGACTATATAAGCAGATAAAGAGCAGTTGTATACCAGTAAGTATATTGCACTCGTCTCAAGAATTTTAATTGTAAACCTAAAGTACTTCTATAGTTACTTAAGTTACTAATTATTACAAATCAGCTCTAAAATATTAGCTACATTTCCATTAGTACGTAATCGGCAGTGTGTGCTTCATATTTTTGCATTTTTGGATATAGATTGCCACGGTGTTTACCGTAGAATATACTCGTCCAAGCTAGCAGTTGGTAATCTTGAGCAATTTAGGTGTGGGCGGCAGATATGCGGCAACTAAATAAATGTGGTTTAGAGCTTATGAAAAAAAAAAAAGGTTAGGCGCCACAAGTTTTCTTTAGGTCCCTAAACTTGAAAAGGGCATAAAAGAAACAATATTGTGAGAGTAAGTAATACTATATTTAACAAAACTATAAATGGGAATTTCTGTAAAATGTAAAATAAAGTTTCAATTTTTGAATTGGTAATTAAAAAACATTCCTTTTAATGAGTAGTGAGAAATCAGAATTGGTTGCCAGTGACAGTGACTTGATAAGACAGGGCAGGTAGAAACCAAGCAAAGCGTTTAAAAGAATATATCAGTAAGCTGAAATAAAAAATTAATTTATGCATATAAAAAATATAGTCAACACAGTAATTCATTGAATCGACTCAACGTATTGATACTGCGCACCTAAATAAAAAACTATAATAATGAATTAATTGCAAGCTACACAGGAAATAAAATTCAGTGTACAACTCTGCGTTGCTTCTCCCTCCTATACTCGGAATAAACAAAAAAAATAACTTGACTTCCGGCAATTGAATTCCGACTGTACTACCGTAAATGATTTGCAAAAAAAACAAATTGTTACAATGGTACTGAAGGTATATCAAACACAATAGCAAAAGTAACGTACATAAACAAAATGCGGTACAATAGTCACAATAATTTCAGAGGGAATGGTATTAACCCCCTTTTTTTTTTATAAAAATGATTCAAAATTCAAATTATGAATTACAACAATGGAGTTTTCAATTGAACTTAAACGTGAAACAAGTGAAATTTTACAATTAAATCGTTATGTGAATCATAAGGATATATAACAAGAAAAGGTACGTAACCTCAATGTTTAATTTAATAATGTGAATGATAATATTAATTTTTAGCGAACCAACAAAAATGGACAGGCGATCTTCTTAAGATATAGGTTAACAACCATGGTTTCGTTTGTAAACAATAAATTATAAACTGTAGTAATCTGACCTGTTGTAGTTGTTATGAAGAACAGAACGGTAAAGGTAGAATCGAGTCGCAGACCAGAGAAGATGGGTTGTTGTTATACTAGTTACCAATCCCACACCTTGTAATAAGGGGTTCCGTCTGGATTTGTCGGTCGTAAATGAATTTGTCTTCCTTGATGTAATAATTAAATTATTGTTTGTAGCAGCAAGAGACATGAATCGTGAATAGTTCACTGTTAAATGTGGCCTAAAATACATGAATGAAACAGAAACAATTTGAGCAGTTGGTTTAGACTTTTACCTGAGTTGATAGGCGGCCAGACAGGAAACGTGCCAAGTATTATCCGAAACTTTCGAAATATAATTGTACAGGCAGGTAATTACTAAACTAATTAATATAAGCCTGTATTAAATTTTTTTTATATGTGGATGCACGAGATTTATCCAGAATTACCGCTTCAAGTACACCACATGGCACGAATTTTTAAATAGAACCAAAAATTGTTGATAACAGAATGAAACCAGAAAAATGCTCAAAAGTACCTAGCAATGATAAAATTTGGCCTAGGGGTCAGGCTATTAAATTGGAATTCTAAATTGATATCACTAAAGACATCTATTATGCTAAATGTGACTTAAAATAATTATTTTTAAAAAGTTTACTATTCATGAATATATTGAAATTTATTGTTAAATAAAAATTAAACCGTTACATTCCCCCCTTCCTTTCAAGGAAGAAAATTCAATGAGGGAAAAAAAATTTTCTGACGAAAAAAATACACAACGAGAAAGAAGAAAAACTAAACAACTAACTAAGTCGTCGGTCCTAGATGACCAGACCATATCACATGATTATGAGTGGAACTGTTCGTGAATTTTTACCTCCCCTTTCATTACAATTTATTATCAAAACTTAAAACCACGATAACATAAAAACACAACCGGTAATAAAGCTTAAGGCGGATTATAGACAGGATCATAGACATATGGTTTCAAGTCTTGAACATGCCAAACACCCTGGGAATTACCTTCTTCATCTTCTAGTTCATAAGATACTGACCCGAGTTTCTTTTTTATCTTAAAAGGTCCAACATACTTTGGAGCTAACTTGGCGTTGAAAGATGCTAAGGCATTCGATAAAACTTTATTCTTCCTCCACACTTGTTCGCCAACAACAAAACTGGTCGGTCGACGACGAAGATTGTAAGTTTTGCGATTTTTATCAGACGAAGACTGTAATTTGGATAGAACCTGTTCATACAATTTTTGAAAACCAATCTTCCGATTTTGTACTTCGTTTTCGTTTATCGGATGCTCTGAACTACCAAAATTTGCATCATATTCCGCACCAGAAAGTACATGTTCTCGACCAAAGTTTATGAAGAACGGAGTGAAACCAGTAGTCTCCGAACGAGAAGTACGAATAGCTAAAGCGATAGAAGTAATATTTCATCCCAAGTTTTATGTGAGGATTTAATATATTGTGAAATCATTGTCTTTACAACACGGTTTACTCGTTCAACTGGATCTGCACGGGGATAATAAAGTGGTGTAAAAGAAATTCTAACTTGATATTTATCGCACAGATTTTTGAATTCATTTGAACGCATCTGCACTCCATTATCACATATGATAATTTGGGGAACTGAGTAATTTAAAAAGACACCTTCCTCCACGAATTTACATAAATTCCTAGCGTTTGCTGCTCGACATGGGAACAACAGAGGATACTTACTGAAATAATCGGACGCAACAAGCAAACTAACGTTTCCATGTTTAGAACGCGAGTGGGTTTTATACGATTACCCATGTGTCCAGAAGGTAATTTTTGTTCAACTTTGTGCGCAGAACAAACTAAACAATTATTAATATAGCGAGCAACATCGCATTTCATTTTTGGCCACGTAAATCTATTACAAATCCTACTGAATGTTTTAAAATGCCAACGTGTCCAGAAGTAACAGGATCATGACATTCCTTGATAATATGATGGCGGAAGTCTTTTGGAACAACTATTTTCCAGGTATCGGATTCGGATGACAATTCTGGTAGACGAAATTTAACGTATTTATACAGAACACCATTATTAAGACGAAAAGTAGGATATTTCAATGGATTTAACTTGACTTTATTTTTTAACTTAAGATACCAGTTATCGGACGTGGATAAGAAATTATGAGTAGAAACAAAATTAATACTATCAGCAATCTGAACTGAACGTGAAAGCATGTCGGGTACGACGTGTTCTTTACCTTTTCTATGAATAATGGTAAAATTATAGGGTTGAGTCTTAGAACCCAACGGGCTAAACGGCCTTGGGGATCTTTTAAATTATGCAGCCACAAAAGACTATGGTGGTCGGTTATGACCGTAAAATGTACACCTTCTAAATATTGGCGACAATGCTCAACAGCCCAAACAACACTAAGACATTCCCTTTCCGTTGTTGAATAGTTTCGCTCTTGTCGAGTGAGCGATCTGGATAGGTATGCTATGACTTTCTCACCATCCTGGAAGGATTGAACTAAACACGCTCCCAAACCATATGCAGAAGCATCAGTTTGTAAAATAAATGGGCGACTAAAATCGGGACAGCAAAGAATGGGTGCACTAATCAATTGCTCCTTAAGAAGTCGAAAAGATCCTTCGCACTCATCACTCCAATTATAAATAACATTTTTCCTAACCAAATTCGTTAAAGGGCAGTGATTGTAGCGTAATTAGGAACAAAACGCCTATACCAAGAAGTGGTACCTAAAATCTTCGAAGTTGTTATAAGTTTTCCGGACTCGAAATATTCATAATAGCTTGTATCTTATCAGGATCTGTTCGCAAACCCTTTGGATCCACTACGTAGCCTAAGTATTTCAAACTAGGTTTACAAAATTGACACTTCTCCCAACTAATGATAAGACCAGCAGAACACAGTCGCTTGAAAACAGTTCCTAAAATTTCTAGATGACGTTCAAAAGTTAATGAAGTAATGACGATATCGTCAAGATATACTAGTACATGAGGTTGCAAATCTGCACCTAAAACTGAATCGATAATTCGCTGCCAAGTAGCAGGAGCATTGGTTAAACCAAAGGGTAACCGCTTGAATTGAAATAACCCTCTACCCGGAATAGTAAAAGCAGTATATTCTTTTGAATTCTCAGAAAGTGGGACTTGCCAATATGCACTTTTTATGTCAATGGAGCTTATGAATTTGGCATCACGTAGTTGATCCAGTATAGCACTAATATAGGGTAGTGGATAAGCATCCTTCTTAGTAAGAGAGTTAAGTAAACGATAGTCTACACAAAACCTCTGGGTTCCATCCTTTTTAGGAACTAAAACTACAGGGGCGCTCCATGGACTTTTAGATGGCTCAATGACACCTAACTTAAGCATATTTTCTAGCTCTTGGTCAATCAACTGCTGACGAAATGGAGAAACTGGATAATACCTCTGTTTAACGGGTTTAGCATCTGGTAACAAAATGATTTCATGTTCAATATTGAGACGACCTAATGGAGAATTATTTGACATCGCCGATGTTTTTATGAGAGTCTCCAATAAATCTTTTTGTGAAGAAGTCAAAACAGACATATCTTGGACACAATAAATTCCGTTTACCTCAGCCTCAGATGCAAAATGCCATACATCATCTACTAAATTAGGGATTATGTTCATTGCCTTCCAAAAATCTATGCCTAAAATCAGAGCATGAGGCACATCAGGTACAACTAACACATTCACCAACTTAATTGTATCTATCAGTCGAAAGGGCAAGTCTACAGAACCCATGCACGGACAAGACATACCATTAGCGATTCGAACAGATTCCATGGGCACACCGTGTTTCAAAGAAAACCCTAACCCTGTAAAATATCCCACCGCTGGAGCCTATGATAGTACGACTGGCGCCACTATCTAAGAGACCTACTAACGGATAATCTAAAACGGATACTTTCAAATATGGGCGTTGATCATTCTTCGCATGAGCAAAAATATATTCGAGCAGAATGGAGTGTTTGTTGACTAAATTATCTGGTTTGATCGCATGAGCAGAACGAGAAGAAACAACGCTACGATCTCTCATTGTCTCCTCGATTCGTTTCCCGAGCATCGTGGACAATCACGAACGGTAAAACCTTTTTCTACACAACGATAACAATATCTTTCTCTAGGCCGATCTCAGTGTTGGGAATCGTGACCTAAACGTTGACAGTTCCAACAGGGACGCTTAAGTAAAGAAGATGTTCCTGCGGTTTCCGACGCAGACAGCGATAACGAACTACAACCAGATTCTACATACGCTAAATCAGGTTCAAGCAAACGAGTTGATTTACGAGACGGCGGTGGTGCAAAATTTTCTAGGGTTCGTTTTCTATTTTCCAAAACTCTTCCAATTTCGAATAATTCAGAACGCGAATTAACCTTATGCAAACCTAATTGTGTCTGATAGGAAGGATGAATATTTTTAAAATAATTTTTAATTTGACTGACTCGGATAATTTAATAGTAAGTCGATCAAATAGACTTTCCATTATAGATAAATAAATACCCATAGATTCGTTCGGTCCTTGGGTTCTTTGACGAATTTCGTCAAACAACCGATCATTATAATCAAGAGGTTGAAATTCTTGACGCAGTAGGACAACCAAAGATTTCCAATCATGAACTAATTTACGTGAAGCACGATACCAAACAAGTGCTTTATCAGAAAATAAATCACTAGCGGACAAAAACAATTGTTCTTCTGAGAGACCACGCGATACACGTAATTCTTCCACGCGTTCGAGAAAAGAGCTTAGTGACATAAAACGATCATCACCGTTAAATTTTACGTTCCATTTAAATACGGGTACTGAAACTACATTTGAATTGTAACTAGTAGGGTGAATAAAAGACGAAGACGCATTAGGCGGAATTTCCTCCTCATCTTCAGACGACGATTCTAGATTAAATAGCATCGGTAAACATTCAGAGTCACCAATTGATCTTTCTTTGCGGCGTATCTTTTTTCAAAATCAGACTTTAAATTTAAAATATCCACTAAAAGGAAGATTTAGTGGTTTTGTCGTCTTGGGAAACTATAACAGAGCGATTTGCTCTTCCTAAGACATGACTTAATTTCGAAGTAATTTTCTTTTAACATTCTCATCACCAGTAAAGTTTTCAACAAGATCCTTTATTTCAACAATTCTGGATTGAATAGCATTAACGTCTTCTTCAAAATTAAAAGGATATTTGGGATAATCTATAGAAGATCCTCACGTTCCAACCGAAAAAGACTACGCAAGGTCTTCCTCATCTGTTCTACCGTATTAACTCCTGTGATACCTCGAATGGCAATCTCATAGCTTAATTCATCAGCCACAAGTCTATTAACCTCCATTTTAAAATAAAGAAGTAACTACAGCAGATTCCACTCAAGTAATAAGAGGAAAAAAATAATACAGGTGAAATGTAAGTACGCACAAAAATTTTAATAACAATGAACAATATGCCAAAATATCTGCCTAGGCCCCACGTTGGACGCCACTAATTGCCACGGTGTTTACCGTAGAATATACTCGTCCAAGCTAGCAGTTGGTAATCTTGAGCAATTTAGGTGTGGGCGGCAGATATGCGGCAACTAAATAAATGTGGTTTAGAGCTTAAGAAAAAAAAAAGGTTAGGCGCCACAAGTTTTCTTTAGGTCCCTAAACTTGAAAAGGGCATAAAAGAAACAATATTGTGAGAGTAAGTAATACTATATTTAACAAAACTATAAATGGGAATTTCTGTAAAATGTAAAATAAAGTTTCAATTTTTGAATTGGTAATTAAAAAAAACATTCCTTTTAATGAGTAGTGAGAAATCAGAATTGGTTGCCAGTGACAGTGACTTAATAAGACAGGGCAGGTAGAAACCAAGCAAAGCGTTTAAAAGAATATATCAGTAAGCTGAAATAAAAAAAATTAATTTATGCATATAAAAAAAATATAGTCAACACAGTAATTCATTGAATCGATTCAACGTATTGATACTGCGCACCTAAATAAAAAAACTATAATAATGAATTAATTGCAAGCTACACAGGAAATAAAATTCAGTGTACAACTCTGCGTTGCTTCTCCCTCCTATACTCGGAATAAACAAAAAAAATAACTTGACTTCCGGCAATTGAATTCCGACTGTACTACCGTAAATGATTTGCAAAAAAAACAAATTGTTACAATGGTACTGAAGGTACATCAAACACAATAGCAAAAGTAACGTACATAAACAAAATGCGGTACAATAGTCACAATAATTTCAGAGGAATGGTATTAACCCCTTTTTTATAAAATGATTCAAGATTCAAATTATGAATTACAACAATGGAGTTTTCAATTGAACTTAAACGTGAAACAAGTGAAATTTTACAATTAAATCGTTATGTGAATCATAAGGATATATAACAAGAAAAGGTACGTAACCTCAATGTTTAATTTAATAATGTGAATGATGTGAATGAAATTTTACATAACTATTAACATTATAATGAAGGCGATATCTTAATTTATAGCGAACAAATGGACAGGCGATCTTCTTAAGATATAGGTTAACAACCATGGTTTCGTTTGTAAACAATAAATTATAAACTGTGGTAATCTGACCTGTTGTAGTTGTTATGAAGAACAGAACGGTAAAGGTAGAATCGAGTCGCAGACCAGAGAAGATGGGTTGTTGTTATACTAGTTACCAATCCCACACCTTGTAATAAGGGGTTCCGTCTGATTTGTCGGTCGTAAATGAATTTGTCTTCCTTGATGTAATAATTAAATTATTGTTTGTAGCAGCAAGAGACATGAATCGTGAATAGTTCACTGTTAAATGTGGCCTAAAATACATGAATGAAACAGGAACAATTTGAGCAGTTGGTTTAGACTTTTACCTGAGTTGATAGGCGGCCAGACAGGAAACGTGCCAAGTATTATCCGAAACTTTCGAAATATAATTGTACAGGCAGGTAATTACTAAACTAATTAATATAAGCCTGTATTAAATTTTTTTTATATGTGGATGCACGAGATTTATCCAGAATTACCGCTTCAAGTACACCACATGGCACGAATTTTTAAATAGAACCAAAATTGTTGATAACAGAATGAAACCAGAAAAATGCTCAAAAGTACCTAGCAATGATAAAATTTGGCCTAGGGGTCAGGCTATTGAATTGGAATTCAAAATTGATATCACTAAAGACATCTATTATGCTAAATGTGACTTAAAATAAATATTTTTAAAAAGTTTACTATTCATGAATATATTGAAATTTATTGTTGAATAAAAATTAAACCGTTACAAGATTTGAAGGTAACAATGAATAAGGTAGAAGTGATATTGTTCATTTAACAAGACGTATTATTCCATTGTTGAAAACAAAAAATGAATTTGTAAAGCACATCCCTATGATTAACAGTAATATTAAACTATTGCAAGATATAATTCAAGATAAAATTTATTTAGAGGTAAATGAAAATTTTATTAAGTTCGAAATCGATTTATCATTGTTAAAGTGGAACAGGCAGTGGAATTGTGGATGCCACTAAAAATCGTACACGAAAATTAGGTAGGTCCTCTCTAGATTCATGTTTTAATGGTAGGTTACTTACAGGAATTTGCACGAAAGATTAAATTAATGTTAAGATAATCGATACTTAAAGTAAATATTGTTTTAGCATGCAATTTCATTCAACCTCAAAATCATATTATTGAGATGAAGACTTTTTCCATAAAATTATGTAATTGATATGGAGACCAATTTACGTAAGTGATAAGATAAAAACGTTTATTATAAATTACAAACAAAAGCTAGGGTTTCCTGAAAAGGATTCCGATTAGGCAGTGCATGAAGTTTTATATTTAAAGTTGAATATTAATTGTAATTCTTCATTTAGAGGTGGTTTTTCAGCTTACGTTGAAGTTCCTTACTTCATAGTAGTAAAGCTTGCGGCAGTAAATGGTAACAACGATCATGAGTATTGGTTCTTGTGGACCGTTGTTTCGGCAATATATCCTGTACATCATATAGATAGAGTTCACAGTTATCCTCATTTTACAGATGTTTTGAATTATGATTCAATTCACCATTCAACCAGATGTAAAAAATTTGAAAAATTAAACAACCTCTCCATTAAAAATTATAATTAATTTTATTAAATATATAAATAAAGAGTAGGATTTGAACCTACGACCTGTACTTTGCTAAGTTAGGTGATAGGTAGATAGTCAATTAGTAGTTATTGTAGGATATAGTACCTTAGAATATTAACATGCACAAAGTAATGCCTTTTAGATTTTCAACTGGGAAAATTATTGATTTATGATCGTTGTTGTACGTTTTAGTTCCGGTGACGCGGGTTAAAATTTTTTTGATTGTGATTGGTGCATCTTGTTTGTTGAACATACGAAGTCGTAGCGGTAAGACGACTCCTTTTGAAGCAATCGGACGATAACATTGCGAGAGAACCGTGCGCCACCGAGTTTCTGTGTTAGCTCTATATTAATTTCGCGTTCCAGAAACCAGAACGTTCATGTGAGAGAAAATTTTTCCTGAGGTTCGCATTAACAGTTGTTGAAGTTAAATGTGGATGCAAAGACTGTTTCCAGCGAGATTTTCCATTGCGTGCCTGTCTAATTTAAGGAATGATACTTAAACCGTTCTAAAATTACAAATTACAATAATGTTTATTTCGTCATATAGTTAACGTAATTCAACCAACGACTTGAACAATTCTCGACATCTTGTCAGCGACGGCAGGAAATTTTTGTAACGAATTAATATTTGCGTAAGATTGAAAAGGATTAACTTTCTGTTTACCAAATTTAACAAAAATAAAGGCGATCATTCCGAATTGACAAGCGGTTTCGAAGTAATTAATACAAGGTGGATTTACTGGTCAACATCTGTGTGACTGACGACATCTATGTGATTAGCTGTTATTCATTGTTCCATATTTTTCCTCAGATTGTATTTGTTATTTAGTAAGGCTGATTATGTTGTCAATTTATAAAAATCCGAGTTAGTGTGATTTCAAATTATAGATAAACTACTAATTTTGATTTTAACCGTTTATTTGATATCCAGCTTTACAAAAGGTACTGGAGAGTTTACAGTATTAGAACAGATAGAGGTGTTGTTAAAGCAAACTAACAATCAGCTAAAAGGCTTGTAGCCAAGCTACGTTTTTTTAAGAAGTACATGAGGGGCAAATCTAAAAGTTGTGTACGTTAGGTTTCCTAATATTTATGAATTTTCTTCGCCGATTTGATGAATCCAATGCGTTTGATAGACGTTTGTATTACACGTTTCACTTAAGATGAATAGATTTATTTTATGTATTTTTATGTAAGTTAATTTTTCACGGTAGAGCAATTTCAGATTCTATCTTAATGGGGGGAAGATTTACATAATCAGCGTCGTTAGTGCAAGGTAAGTTGCTATCTAGGCGGTGTTAAGATCTTGTAACCACGTATGTGTGCGTGCATGCGTACGTGCGTGCGTGTGTGTCTGTTTGAATATATGTTAGTATACACGAAAACTCCAGAATGACAACACGTACGTGCTTAGAATTTCGTATTTTAGCTGGAGCTAAATTGATATTGGAAGTTCAGCGGTGATGAGGCAGTTTTTCGGTTTTACCAGATATTTTTTAAACATATGTGTATTTTAAAGATATCAAAATACCCTCTTACTGACCTTAAAGATATCGATTAATTCTGTTGTAGGAATTTTTTATACGACGTGTAATTTAGTGGCAAAAAAATGTATAATGTAAGAAATAAGTATTAATTCAAATTTGTTCAATGTCTGAATAACGATCAGGATTGTAAGAAAATGTGTAAATATGTTTTAAGAAAAATTAATTTTAGATAACTTTTCTTTGTAAAGTTTCTTAATACAAAGCCAAATAAGTCGAAAAGTTAATTAAATAATATTGACAACGCTTAAACTGTAATACAGATATATTGTAGATCCGGAGATGTTTAATATCAATATTAAACGAAATGAAATCCGGAATGTAGATTAAAATTTATAATTATAAAAAAAAACTAAAGTTCCGTGCTTATGTGCAATTAATCAATATAAACCGTATTAAGATGCTATAACTGTTAAAGTGCTGAATATGAAACGATTCAAGAAATCAGCGCAATACAAAACGTAAAGTGACATTCTCCAAACAAGGAAATATGTAAATAATAGAATAGTAAATGCTATTGTAATTTTTTTATATATAGCGCGTAATTTATATCACAATTTTACTCTTGAATTAAATGTTCATTAACAATGCAATTTTCCAAAATAATACATTTACACAGTTTAGAAATAAATAGGAGTCAATTTTTTTATTTTTATTTTTCATTTTATCTTATCTGTGTACTTTTAATCGTATTAAGTGTAAATTGTTCTAGAAAATTTTAATTGCATTATTAAGGAGATCGTTAACATGTAATGATCCTATTTGACCAACGTCTATATATTTTTATTTTTATGTCTTTAAAATATATAACCTTTCAGAAATATTTGATAAAACTCAAAAACTGCTACCACCCCTCACTGTCCGTCGCTGAGTTTTTCCCAAAATCTAATCAGTTCCAGGAAAAATGAAAACAAGCCCAAATACGAAATTTTAAGTACGTACATGCTTTCGTTCTGGAGTTACTCTGCATTATAGCATACATACACACACACACCACACACACACACACACACACACACACACACACACACACACAGCACAACACACACACACGACACACACACGCACACACACAGCACCACACACGCACACACACACACGCACACACACACACACACGCACACACGCACACACCACACCACACGCACACACACGCACACACACACACACACACACACACGCACACACGCCACACGCACACGCACCACCACCACGCACACCACACACGACACCACACGCACCACACACACGCACACACACACGCACACCACACGCACACGCACCACACACGCACACACACACACGACACACACACACCACACACCACACACACACACACACGCACACGACAGCACACACGCACAGCACAACACAGCACCAACACTACACACACGCACAACACAGCTACCATACACGCACGCACGACACACCACACGACACACATCTACCACACACCATACACAGCTCAGGACACAAAACGACTACACACTACACACGTACAGCGAAGCACATCACGCGACACACGCACACACATGCACAACGCACACACACACCCACGATGACACGCACACACCACACATACACAAGCACGCACACGCTATCACGCACGATTACGTACACACACACACCACATCACACAACGAAATACACATGCAACGCAGAGTCATGACCACTAAATGCAAAACTGGTCCAAAAACGTAAAATGAGCTAATAGCCGATTATAATGTTAAGTGAAAAAATTGAGTATGCATTACATTCTATACCTAATGTATACATAGTAGGTGAAATAGTGAAGAAACTGTTATTAAAATTTCCGTTATGTAGGTTGGAATGAATCCGCTTGTAATATTTTCATTATTTGGAAAGAAATCAATCCCCATTGGATGTAAGGAAAACCATTTAAAAGCAGAGCTTATTTAGACTTATTACGTACACAATATGTGCAGGCACTATTGAGTACAAGAAATAATATGCCAAGAATCGATGACGCACTAAAAAATGTCAAAGCGGTCCAAGAAAACAAAAACTTGGGCTGTAGTAATATCATCCTGTTCTCAAGGAAGTAAATGTGAGAGGTGAAATTCCTGTATGAGAAAAAGTGATGCTAAAACTTTTCAAACCTGTGCAAATTGTAAGAAGTTTGTAAAATCCATTGAAAATTGTTACTTTTAATAATCTATATAAGTAATTTTTCAAATAATAATTTTTGATAATCTGTGTTTATTTTTTTCAATATAGTAACACTAATCATTAAACTTATTTTTCATAGTGACCCGTTTTAAAAGCGTAAATAAATCTGGAGGAACTACTCACCCCAAACATAGCAAACGTATTCAAGTTTGAACAATGCACGAAGGTTAATATGATACGTAACTGCAGTAAAAATATCCATTTACGCTTAGTCTATAATAAAAATTTCAGCGAAATTGCTATAATTGGCGTAAAACGTATTTACCTGCTGACAAAACTGTATTGTTGATTATATTCTTGTTCTCTACAATTTCTATGAAATGTTTGAAAGTAAAAGAAATACCTCAACGGCAACAGATAAGATTAAAAAAAATTTGTATAGTTTGACAAAAAAAATCCCTTTGGCAGAAAAACCATTCGTGACGATCACATTTATTGTGCTAGTCAATAAGCGGTTCCTACATTTAGCTTTATTGTTAAGCGGATTTTTCCGAATTGTTATCCTTGTACGTGTTTTGGGGTTATTTGCACAATAGCTTTTACTTTTTCCAATCCTGAACTGTTTGTCAGTATTTAAGCAACTAATTTTAATGTAATTATGTAATTGTTATTCAACAAACATGTTTTAAATTTTAGTGTACAGTTGTTACAATTTGGAGAACGAAAAGTGTAAAGTAGTGAGAAGTAAGTACTGTTGTTAAACACTTACCTTCTTGTATCAATCGTAATGTAAGTTATCGCAGTTTTTAGAAAAGACAAAACGTAGTTTGTTCGAAGAAATCTATGCGTTGGAATTTTCTTGATCATTTCAAGCCCAATACCCAAATAATGCAAAAATTATGTATTAGGTATATCTCCTTGAATATTTGAAAACAGAAGGACCTTGATCGGGACTGCCCAATACAATACAAGACATGTAAATCCGATTAAGTTAGTTCAATAACAATATACAACGATATAATCAATTTATACGGGTGCGAAATGACCAGCCAAATAACAAAAGGAGGATCAACATAAATATTACTGGATAAGAAATTTTTGTTTTGTAATAAATGTCAGCTTTTGAGCTTAAATATCGCAAGGGATCGAATTGTTAGTGAAACACACACCTGTCACAGGAAATTGGTAATCCCAAAGAGGATTTAAATCGTATCGACGTTATAATGGAAAAATAACACATTTACACAGTTTAGAAATAAATAGGAGTCAATTTTTTTTTATTCTTGATTTTATCTGGTCTGTGTACTTCTAATCGTATTAAGTGTAAATTGTTCCAGAAAATTTTAATTGCATTATTAAGGAGATCGTTAACATTTTTTTTAAAGAGATAAGCGACTTAGCAAAGATTTCAAGACTCTGCTCTAAAGCTACCGGCTCAACGTAATTACATTCAACTGCAAACTAAACTTAACACGAACCCTATAGTGTGAAATTCACTACCATTTAAAGTTATTATAGAGCTAAGCTTCTTTGTTGTTAATAAACCAACGCAGCGTGTGTATTTACCAAAAGAAGCAATCAAACGCATTTATGCACATCTCTCTAGCGAGGAAACTCGAAAATATATAAAGTTATCCTTGATTGTAGATGGATTGTGTACAGGAACGTCACAGTTTAATATCCTGCAGTAAAATTTATTTCCCAGAACGACTTTTGCTGCCTCTTCGTTTTATTTGCTTTATTAATGGTCTTTTCAAAAGCAGAACAGAGGGTAGCCACCACCGCTGTCGCCGCTGCTGCCGCCACCATCGTCATCGTGCCTTTTTCGGCAAGAATTTCATTTTTATATAATGAAAAAGTTTTATTATTAAAATAAAGAGTTATTTCTTTAATATAAATCTAAATTGAACAATATTTTTTGCTCTCGTTCTCAACTGCGACGTTTATTGTTAAACAGAATAATGCGACTTAATATATAAACTAATTAAACGCAAACGAGTCGCTCGTCGTTTATCTAGATTATTATGTTATGTTTCTAGAATAATACAATTCAGAAGACGTCATTCAGAATATCGTTCAAACAATTTGTGCATAAACGTTTGGTTATTGTTTCCACTAAGTAATATAAACGTGTTACATATTTAACAATTGTACAATGCATGCAAATACAGAGCTCATAATTTTTTAGTCTTAATAATTTCATGGCTCATCTGTATTTCCATAATGACGAATACGCCCAGGATTTTAAAGTAACAACTGAAGAAAATGTTAAATGATAGGTTGTTAACATGGTTTTTGTCAGTTTAGAGAGACTCTATTGCCACTTACATTACCCCAGGTAAAACCGGTAACTTATAGTATTATTGTAGAATAGTTAACTAATCTCTGCCGAGTAATAAAACAACGATACCTTGATACGTGATCTCATGAGAAATTGGTATAAGCGGCCGTTAGCGGTTTAAGCTTGGTACTTAGTAGGTTTTCTTCTTGTTATGTCGTACTTTTCAGGCATACCATAGATGTTTAGAGTTAAAAGATGTTAAATATACGATACTTCCCTTTATGATTTTTTATCGGTCTTACAAACTTTACTAGAAAAAATTTCCGTTGCCCTAATTACGATTTTCATATTGAACACTGTGTTATTGAATTTGAGCGTTTGCGTTAAACTTAAAGTCACTCTTGATGTTCTGAACGAGGATGATAACAGCATGAGTGTGCGACTAAGAAAAAATTATGAATTATGTGCAAATTATTTAAATAATGCATGTCCAATGCTGACAAACTATGGAATATTGCACGGTTTCATGCATATCAGTGGCTAGTCAAATGCAAAGCGAAATTGATAAAAAAACCGTTTAAAACTAAACTGCAATTGTAGTATAGAACATATTAGCTTGCATAAATTGATATATTATCAACAGCCTTGCGTAATGTGTAAATAAATATGTAATAGCTAATTTATTTTCATTGTTATACCTACTCACTAAAATAAGACCATTTGTCAAGCATTAAGCTATGATTTTGGGTAGAACGTAATTAAATGTAGGCAACTACCATTGGGTATAAAAATCTTTATATAAGCTTGACAGTATAATTGGCATGTTTGTTGATTGCAGAATGACTTAAACTACTACCGGTACCAACTAATAAAAATTAATTTTAAAAACTACACTCTCTATCATATTCTAATAGGTTTTGGTTAAAAATTAATTCATCCGTTCCATCAATGGTTGTGCCACATTTTGACAATAATACCTTTATAATTTTTTTTCCAAAGTCAGTATTGATAGATGTTTCATCTTGAATAATTAATTGAGCCACTATATAATGAATCATTATTATAATTAATTCCAATTATGTTGACTAATATCTCATGCATGTGTGTGTTTACACAAAACATTGCTAATTATTTTATTTTTAATTAAAGTAATACATGCTGTTCTAGTGTACAGTGTTAGATTCTTGTTCCTACGAT
This sequence comes from Vesta saturnalis, assembly GCA_036346205.1. NCBI lineage: Eukaryota > Metazoa > Arthropoda > Insecta > Coleoptera > Lampyridae > Vesta > Vesta saturnalis. The sequence continues at coordinate 10,252,530 of JARFJB010000218.1, read as the reverse complement.
TGTGCACCGAACCTATACTTTTTATCTTATTGTATTTCGAGGTACGTTTAAGGCGTGTTGTCTCTCGATTCATTATGAGTTAAGATTAATTTTGTACTTACACATTACTTTTAATTGATAAAAATGAGCTGTGTACCTGATCTATAAATCAAATTTCTGGTCAGTAGCCCTTGGTTTTGTGCCCCTCAGAGTAGCTATTTTGTGAATAATTAACTAATATAAACTGGACTGGTTTATACACTTTTATTATATGAATGAATGCAACTAAATGAACTTAAAATATTCTGGATAAATAATAAAATAACAAATAGTAAAACAAAAGTAATTATGGTTGGCCCCGTTCCCAAAGCTGTTGGGGACGCTTCTGACCGGTTTATTTCTCCGTGCTCGTGTCCCCTATGGGCAAAACTGCAAATTAGGTTATTATACAGATATTTTAAATATACACGTGAAAATAAATTCTTTAAAAACGATAATTAAAACCACAAGTGTTATGTAGGTGTACCAGGATATTGGTGTTGTGATCTTGGAGTTTCACCGGAGGCAATAACAGGTTAGTGAGTTTGGTACAGTACTAACTATGTAAGACATTTATTTCATGATCAGGACCGTGTGATTTTTGTAGTGGTTGTCTTGGAATAGGTGTATTTAATTATGTATATATTAATTGTGGGTGTATGAATGATTCATACATCAATTATGTGTACCTTAGGGGCATTTGAGTGTTCTGCACTGGTATAGTAGGATATTTACAGGGGGAAGGGAATCTCGGCTTGGGCTACAATTATAATCAGGCAGTGTGGGATTGAGAGGAGGTAATTAAGGAATGAGAGGAGACAAGAAGGTTCAAATGATTATTAGGTGTATTGACAGACTTTTCTGGAGTGTAATTAAGGACAGGGATATCGTATTCGGAGCACAACTACCGGCAACGGTTAAAGGAGTGTCGCAATACATAGCTACACGGGTGTAACCCCGGCAAACTAATTACCACGTACCCTAGGCACGTTTATGTATCGGACTCGGTGCTAATAGCAGCCAAGAGCGTTTTACACAAGCGTGACTCCAAAAATGGTGGTTTTAATAATATTGGGTTAAGGGGTATGATGATAAGTGATGAATGATTGAGGTGGGTAAAGGGATGGCAGGTTTTGGATATTCAATTAGGGATACTAGTAGGTTCTGTCAGGACAGCCAAATCAGATATGTGTATAAATAAGGGTGTAAGTTTGGTATGTTTCGTATAAAAGTAAAAGTGCAAAGTTGAAAGTTAGAAGGTACAAGCAACGTTACATGCGAGGTCGGGCATTTATAGCAGAATTCTAGAGAGTGGGGACAGGAATGGACAACTGATTGTGGAAATAACTAGGAAATAAGGTTTGACAGGAATTATTTACTAAGATAGGGAATTTATGTAAGGGATTCGCAGGATCATTACACAGAGAATTATATTAGATTTAATTAAACAGGCATCATACATTTTGCTGCTACTGTAATTCACAATGAGCACGGTAATGCTACAGTTTCATGTAACACCAGAATCTATTTTAGAAATAGCCATCTTCGTGAAGAATTTAAGAGAAGGGCTTAGGAAAAAGTATCTGTGTTCTTTGTCTGGTTCTCAAATTCCCCATCCATTGTAAATAATTCTGATTATGGGATCATCTTCAACACCAACGACTCGGATTGCTGGAAATTACTTAGCTGAAAGTGTCTGGGGCCAACGTTTCTTGAGGTTGACCGAAGGGTGTTGCATCTTTCTACCCTTACCATTATATCACGTCAACGTATGATAGGCAACACAATCTTTCTCTTGTCCTCCAATTCTACAATAGATAAATATCTGAGACAAAATATTCATTTCTTTTAAACACTTAGGTTTTTGGTTGTTTAATGGTGTATGTTTGTATTTGTTTTCTTTTTTTTTTAATAATTGTGAACCTGTACCGGCTAAATTTGGCCTATTGTGCTACAGCACTCAGGAACACTTAGGAGGATGGATAGAGGGACATTGAAAAGATGGACAGAGGGACATTGAAAGGATGGATAGAGGAACATGGTTATACAGATCTAAACGTTTTATAACACAGTTATCCTCGCCAGTAGTAATACAATATTTCGGAATTGTTTAAACGTTTGTTTTAATATCTTCACTAATTATGAAAGATTGTACTCCTACTGGCGAAGATAACTGTAAGTGTTATCGAAATATTTGGATTTGTATAACATAAATACAAAGGCACACTATTAAAAAAAAGCTGAGTGTTTTAAATATATGTAATAATCGTGTAAGTTTACGTTTTCATATCCATTTTTTTTATTGAGTGCAACAATGATCACAGTACAAGTGTTTTATCGAAAGTATAGTAAGAGTTTTTGAAAATAGTAATATAAGGTGTACTGTGGTTAGCAGCATGAGATATAATGTAAAAGAATTAATGAAAGTGTAGGTAATCCGATTTGGAGTAAATACCATAGTGTTCTATCCCTGGCCTACCTGTTACACTCTGAAAGAATTTGTCAATTCTTTCCGTGCTTTACCTCGTCCTTCCTCTCCTTGGCATTTTTAAATAATGGACAACTGCGTGCCAATATGAACCATCAGTAACGGTCACTTGTTGGAAAAATTCTAAAACCCGATATAATAGTAAAATTGTCATTGTTTATAATTATTAGCTTTATTACATTTCTTATTAATAATAGAGTGTGAAGACTACCCTATAGGGTTACTGAAGTTAACTTGTTTAATATGTTTAAACGAAATGAACGGAAACTAACCTAAGAAATAAACAACATAATCTGCAAGTATACAATACTTATTTCATACATGTAAAGTTGTGTATAGTAATTTTCACGAGTCTGAGCAGTTGCGTCACTAATATTAATACTGACAGAGGACGCCAATATTGTCAGATTGTGAAAAATAACAGTTTGACAACTGTCAAATCTCAGCATCAGGGGTTAGCTTTATTCTATCACAATAATAAAATTTAAGTTATGGCACAATGGGCGGGTTCCAAAGGTGGTAATGAAACAAAGTTAGTTATGACGCAACTCCTCTGGCTCGTGAAAATTGGTATAGCGTACTTCATTAGTGCATTACGATAATTTTATAATCTTAATTAATCAATTGTCAATAAACTTGACTCAAACAAGGCGACTGTCCCTGACGGTATTCCAGCTTTCATCCTTAAAAAGTGCTACCCTGAGCTAGTACCTGTATTGTCCAAACTCTTTCCGATCTCCATGTCATCTGGAGAGCTTCCTTCATCGTGGAAGTTGACAAATGTCCAACCTATTCCTAAAAAGAACGAGAAAACCGATCCCTCAAACTATCGATCAATAGCTATCACTTCCATTCTGTCGAAAAGCATGGAGAAAGTCATTAACCACCAATTATTTTCGGTCCTCCAGTCCAATAAACTCCTAAACGACCACCAGTATGGGTTCCGGCAGAGTCGTTCAACGGGTGATCTTCTTTCATATGTCACCCAACTTTGGAATAACACATTAGAGAAGTCCGGTGAAACAGTCGTGGTAGCTTTAGATATTTCAAAGGCTTTTAACCTGCTTGGCGCAACTGCCTACTTGCTAAGCTCACTTCGTTCGGCTTATCCGGTACGCTCATCAATTGGATATCCAGCTTTCTTGACAAGAGACAAGTCCAGTCACGACGTTAGGGTGAAAATGGCAGCCTTAATCAACAGTGACTTAGAACGTCTCCCTTAATGGGGAAGGAATAATCTACTCACGTTCAACACCGACCAAACCTAGTGTCGCCTTGGGTCCACCAAGAAATACCGATCATTTCCTGCTGTAAATATGAATGGCTTGGAACTCAAGTTTTCAAATTCTATTTCTATGTTATTGATGTCCGTATCATCGCACCTTTCCTGGGTTTACCACCTTTTATCAGCCAGCAAAACAGCTGCCCGTAAACTGGGCTTTCTATATAGATCTAAACAGTACTTCTCATTGCAAAAACTCATTTTACTGTATAAAGCCCAAATTAGACCTCATCTGGAGTACAATTCCCACCTCTGGGTCAATGCTCCCCAATACGCCCTTGATATGGTAAACCGCATCCAAAAAAGACCTATAAGGCTCAAGTGTGCCTCCGAAATACACTCCTTAAAACCTTCGCAGGCCATCTTCGCTAACAACACTCGGTTTGCCCATTCACATAGTAACGCACTCAAAATTCCATCGTGTCACACTAAACGGGCGCAATCTACATTTTTCCACACGGCGACCAAATTGTGGGATCTACTACCCAATTCATGTTTTCCTCCAAACGTTGACTCAAGTCAATTTAAGGTAGCCATTGATAAACATTTCTCGACAGCCTAAAAATATCCCTAAACCCTCCCAGTATTCCTAAGTGCTTTAGCACGTTACACAAATCTTAGCCTGTTCGGGAATACTATAAATAAAAAAAAGTTTTAGAAAAAAAATTGTGTGCAATAGAAAAAAGCGTTTTTTCAGCTCTCGTTCAATTTTTATACTTTGAAAAAACGCCACTTTCTTTTCTAGTTGTACAAATAACTATTGAACTATTCATGAGTACCACAGTTTGCTTTTTCGCAATATTAAGGTGAGAATAGATACCATACTTTCACGTAATGACTTCAATGATAAGTGACGTGATTACCCGATAGTGTTATTGCAGACTTAAACCGCATAAAGTATTTTGAAAGTTCCAAAAGTTATTATCGCGTATGTTTGCAGATAAACTACGAAGTGTAAATATTATTATTATTAGGTTACTCTCCTAAACAGGCTTCGTAGCCGAATTAATTAGGAGTTATTATATACTAAATTAGATATAGAGAAGTTAAGAGTGTGTAAGTGTGTAATATAAAGTCTGATAATATGTTAGTGCTTTGTAATAACAGAAAATGCAACAAAATTTGTGATATTTTTAAACCACGGATGTGATCTGAGCGTTGAACTGTAGCAAAACTCAATAGTAGGTAATTAATATTCACCATCAACTACATTTAGTCATGTATTGCTAACCAATAGTTTTT